>JBBGZY010003054.1:0-114519 GCA_037952925.1 Lithobates clamitans
TTCCAGGTTTCATTGACAAAGCTTTATGAACAAGCTGGTGTTAGAAGCTGATTGAAAACCTATGCACAGCTGCACCAGATTCGGAGTGCTTCAGTTTTAGCTGATTTCCTTTTATCTAATGTTAGCAGACGGGCAGCACGGAATGCATAGCTGAAGGAAACATCTGCTACGAGGGTCCGGAACCCACAGAAAAGCACAGCGACATATCCAAGAGCAGAACTGGACCAAAGCTGGAGCAATCGAGGGAGACCGCCGATCCGAAGAACGTTCCAGATGAGAACAAAGACAACCCTAGCCAAAAGGTGCGTTTACCACACTGCCCCTAGTGGTGCAATAAAACCACAACACTCCTGGACCTCTGTGGTGACATCTGTACAAGAATATCGCGTTTTGTATTGCAGAGTTTCTGTACTCTCTTTCTTTCCCTCTCTCTCTCTTTCCTTCTCTCTCTTTCCTCTCTCTCTCTCTCTCTCTTTCCTTCTCTCTCTCTCTTTCCTTCTCTCTCTCTCTCTCTCTCTCTCTCTCTCTCTCTCTTTCCTTCTCTCTCTCTCTCTCTCTTTCCTTCTCTCTCTCTCTCTCTCTCTTTCCTTCTCTCTCTCTCTCTCTCTCTTTCCTTCTCTCTCTCTCTCTCTCTCTCTTTCTTCTCTCTCTCTCTCTCTCTCTCTCTTTCCTTCTCTCTCTCTCTCCTTCTCTCTCTCCTCTCTCTTTCCTTCTCTCTCTCTCTCTCTTTCCTTCTCTCTCTCTCTCTCTTTCCTTCTCTCTCTCTCTCTCTTTCCTTCTCTCTCTCTCTTTCCTTCTCTCTCTCTCTCTCTTTCCTTCTCTCTCTCTCTCTCTCTTTCCTTCTCTCTCTCTCTCTCTCTCTCTTTCTCCTCTCTCTCTCTCTCTCTTTCCTCCTCTCTCTCTCTCCTCTCTCTCCTCTCTCTCCTCTCTCTCCTCTCTCTCCTCTCTCCTCTCTCTCTCTTTCCTCCTCCTCTCTCCTCTCTCTCTCTTTCCTCCTCCTCTCTCCTCTCTCTCTCTCTTTCCTCCTCTCTCTCTCTCTCTCTCTCTCTCTTTCCTCCTCCTCTCTCCTCTCTCTCTCTCTTTCCTCCTCCTCTCTCCTCTCTCTCTCTCTTTCCTCCTCCTCTCTCCTCTCTCTCTCTCTCTCTCTCTCTCTCTCTCTCTCTCTCTCTCTTTCCTCCTCTCTCTCTCTTCCTCCTCTCTCTCTCTCTTCCTCCTCTCTCTCTCTCTTTCCTCCTCTCTCTCTCTCTCTCTCCTCTCTCTCCTCTCTCTTTCCTTCTCTCTCTCCTCTCTCTCTCTCTTTCCTTCTCTCTCTCTCTCTCTCTCTCTCTTTCCTTCTCTCTCTCTCTCCTTCTCTCTCTCTCTCTCTCTTTCCTTCTCTCTCTCCTCTCTCTCTCTTTCCTTCTCTCCCCTTCTCTCTCTCTCTTTCCTTCTCTCCCCTTCTCTCTCTCTCTCTTTCCTTCTCTCCCCTTCTCTCTCTCTCTCTCTTTCCTTCTCTCCCCTTCTCTCTCTCTCTTTCCTTCTCTCCCCTTCTCTCTCTCTCTTTCTTCTCTCCCCTTCTCTCTCTCTCGCGCTCTGCTCTTTCTTTCTCTTTGCAGTTGAGTAATAAGCAGCGGAAGGAGCAGCAGCGGCTGCAGAAGAAGAAGCGGCAGGAGGAGAGACACCGGCAGCGGGTGCAGGACCTGCGGGGTAGTAACACGGACAATAACCAGCGGGATGAGGACGGGGACCAGGCAAGCGTTACGGTTGTGAAGGCTTTTGCCGCTCTAAACATTTGACTTCTATTGGCTAATAAAGCCTCTCTGCGGTTCCCTTCCTGGTTTCTATGATTTCACACTGGACACTTTCAGGTGGTGCCACCTCCTTCTTCCTTCAGGCGTCAGGGCTTCTCTCATGGATAACCAACCCCACAGTGCCTTGTGGCTGCCACCATTTTTGTTCCTCTGATGTTCAGTGTTTTGTGGTGCATGCTGGGAGATCCAGAGCCACCCAATCTGGAGACGTCGTGTGTCCTGTACTGGAACGGGCGCTCCCAGGTGAATACTGTCCTGTCCGGATGATGTCTGGTGGACGCTTATGGAACCAGAAAATCTTTCTGATAGCCGTTCCTAACGAGTTTGTTCCTTTTACCAGGATTCTGCATGAAGCACTTTTTTTGTTTTGTTTTGTTTTTTTCTTCCTGCCTTTGTGGCATGTAAGAGGCAATGTTTGCTCTGGGCGCTGTAAATCCAGCAAGTCCGCCCGCCATGAACATTCGGTACTGCGATCTCTGGTTATGCACAGCAGAGTTGGTTAATTCTATGTCTGGAAAATTCTATTTTTAAATAAAGAAAAAAAAATGTGTATACAGATCAGACTTGGTGTATACAAACTATAAGAAGAGCAAACAAGCACCACACTCAGTACTAATATATATATATATATTATATATATATATATATATATATATATATATATATATATATATATATATATATATATATATAGTGTGAGTGTGAGAGAGAGAGATGTGTGTGAGAGAGAGAGAGATGTGTGTGAGAGAGAGAGAGATGTGTGTGAGAGAGAGAGAGAGAGATGTGTGAGAGAGAGAGAGAGAGAGATGTGTGAGAGAGAGAGAGAGAGATGTGTGAGAGAGAGAGAGAGAGAGATGTGTGAGAGAGAGAGAGAGAGAGATGTGTGAGAGAGAGAGAGAGAGAGAGAGATGTGTGAGAGAGAGAGAGAGAGAGATGTGTGAGAGAGAGAGAGAGAGATGTGTGAGAGAGAGAGGTGTGAGAGAGAGAGAGAGAGAGAGAGAGAGAGATATGAGTGAGAGATATGAGTGAGAGATATGAGTGAGAGATATGAGTGAGAGATATGAGTGAGAGAGAGAGAGATATGAGTGAGAGAGAGAGAGAGAAATGAGATATGAGATATATATTTATTTATTTTTATATTTTTGTGATGTAAAAAAAAAAAATGAGACAAAGAAAACTAATAATTTCAAAAGTTTTTGTCCACCTTTTAATGTGACCTATAAACTGTACAACTCAGTTGAAAAACAAACTGAAATCTTTTAGGGGGGGGGGGGAGTAGAAATAAAATGTGGTTGCATAAGTGTGCACACCTTCTTATAACTGGAGATGTAACTGTGTTCAGAATTCAGCAATCACATTCAAACTCATGTTAAATAGGAGTCAGTACACACCGGCCATCATTTAAAGTGCCTCTGATTAACCCCAAATAAAATCCAGCTGTCCTAGTAGGTCTTTCCTGACATTTTCTTAGTGGCATCCTACAGCAAAAGCCACGGTCCTCCAGAGAGCTTCCAAATCGTCAGAGGGGTCTCATTGTTAGAAAGGTATCAGTCAGGAGAAGGGTCCAAAGCATTAGATATACCATGGAACTAGAGCTGGGTAAAAAAACTATTTAAATCTTGAATCGAGTTGAGAGGTCAAATCGATTCAAAATTTAAGCAAAACGATTTTTTTTTATTTTTTCACCGCGGCGTCCTGAGGCGCTGCGGGCATGAGTGTTTTTTTTTTTTTTTTTTTTAAGAAAATCTCCCAGCCCTACATGGAACACAGTGAAGACAGTCATCATCAAGTGGAGAAAATATATCACAACAGGGACATCACTAAGAACTGGACGTCCCTCCAAAATGGATGAAAAGACGAGAAGAGAACTGGTCAGGGAGGCCGCCAAGAGGTCCCCAGCAAACATTAAAGGAGCTGCAGGAATATCTGACAAGTCCTGGCTGTGTGGTGACCACAATCTCCCGTATTCTTCATATGTCTGGGCTGTGGGGTAGAGTGACGGAGGACTTTTCTTAGGAAGAAAAAAACCCAAGCCCGGCTAAATTCTGCAAAAACACATCTGAAGTCTTCCAAAAGCATGAGGGAAAATGTGTTCTGGTCTGATGAAACCAAGGCTCAACTTTTTGGCCATAATTCCAAAAGATATGTTTGGCGCAAAAAACAACACACTGCACATCACCAAAAGAACATCATACCCACCGTGAAGCGTGGTGGTGGCGGCGGCATTGTGCTTTGGTGATGTTTTTCTTCAGCTGGGACAAGGGGCCTTAGTCAAGGTAGAGGGAATTATGAAATAGTTCCAAATACCGGTCAATATTGGCACAAAACCTTCAGGCTTCTTGCTAGAAAGCTGAACATGAAGAGGAACTTCATCTTTCATCATGACAACGACCCAAAGCATCCATCCAAATCAACAAAGGAACGGCTTCACCAGAAGAAGATTCAAGTTTTGGAATGGCCCAGCCAGAGCCCAGACCTGAATCCCATTGAAAATCTGTGGGGTGATGTGAAGAGGGCTGTGCACAAGAGATGCCTTCCCAATCTGACAGATTTGGAGTGTTTTTGCAAAGAAGAGCGGGCAAAATATTACCAAGTCAAGATGTGCCACGCTGATAGACTCATCCCCAAAAAGTGCTGGAATCAACAGGGGCTTTACCAAAGTATTAGACCCCTTTTACACCGAGGGCGTTTTGCAGGCGCTATAGCGTTAAAAATAGCGCCTGCAATCCGCCCTCAAACAGCTGCAGCATTGTCTCCAGTGTGAAACCCCAAGGGTTTCACACCGGAGCGCTGCGCTGGCAGGATGGGAAAAAAGTCCTGCCAGCAGCTTCTTTCGAGCGGTGAAGGAGTGGTGTGTTTACCACTCCTCCACCGCTGCTCTCCATTGAAATCAATGGGGCAGCGCTGGTATAACACCGCTATTGCGGCGCATTGCGGGTGGTTTTAACCCTTTCTCGGCCGCTAGCGGGGGGTAAAAGCGCCCCACTAGCAGCCGAAATGCACCGCTAATCCGACGGTAAAACGCCGCTAAAAATAGCGGCGTTTTACCGCCAACGCTATGGGCGGCCCGGTGTGAAAGAGCTCTTAGTGTAAGGGGTGTACAGACTTGTATGACAATATTATTATTTTTTTTTTTATCTTTACTTCTCTCCACCTAAAAGATTTCAGTTTGTTGTTCAACTGAGTTGTACAGTTTATGGGTCACATTAAAGGTGGAAAAAGTTCTGAAATAACTTTGTCTCATTTTTACATCCCAGAAACCTGACATTTTATCAGGGTGTGTAGACTGTGTGTGTAATAAAAAAAAAAAAAATATATATATATATATATATATAATGGATGTGTGCATATAATAGGCCTTTTTTTTTTGGCACTTTGTTCACATGTAACAATCAGTATTTTTTTAGCGATGCACCAATACCAGTTTATTATCAGCGAATACGAGTACCAATACTTTCGTCAAGTACTCAATACCCCCCCCATTGTCACAAATTACAGGAGTGAGACAGTTGCATGTTAATCGCTATTTCAAAGTAGAATTTCAGCCTTTTTAGCAATGGCCTCGCCGCTCTCTGTGTATTGCTGTAAAGGGTCTCTAGAGGGCGCCCTGTACAGGATTTCACATACAGAGAGCAAGGCTGGTGCAAGGATTTTTGACACCCTAGGCCAAACCTAATTTTTCCACCCCCCCCCCTGACTCCACCCCCTTTGCCCTGCCCATGTATACCCCACCTTTTTAATGAAGCGCCCATCAAATGCAGCCTCACCAGCGCCTATGCCTCACCAGCGCCCATCAATGAATGTTTGCTTCCATTCATTTGGGAGTCCGGACACAGACATGGTCCTCCTCCGCCGCCACTGCGCCTCTGACACTATGTGTGAACGGAGCCGCGGCTGCCTGCTGATGCTGATACTTAGTTGCTTGCTGTTGAGAGAATTAGGAACACCAGTGGCCGGGCGCCCTCGGCAGCAGAGCTCCCCTTCCATTTCATAAAACACTTTGTAGATATATATAAACATTCTATTTTGTAAAACATCACCAGAAATATCAGAGCCATTTCAAAATATGATTTAATGATGGCCGCCTAAAAGAGACCAGTAGTGGGCCCCTCGGCCTTAGTTCCAGGTCAGAGGGCTGAGGTCGCAGGGCGGTTGGAGCTCGTCGCATCTCGTGGATTTGGAATAGAAGTTGTTGGAGGGGGAATACGTTGCGTCGTGTCTCTTGAAACAGAGGACCGCCTCCCGGTCACACTCGCAGGCCTGCCTGGCGCATCCGTCCAACTGATTGTCCACTGGTGGGAAATAAATAGAGGAGGTCAGCTCAGCAGGGGGTAGGCACCCTGGGGGCCCTCCAGCTGTTGCAGAACTACATGTCCCATCATGCCTCTGGGAGTAATTGTAACTGCCAGCTTTGCAATGCCTCATGGGAAATGTAGTTCCACAACAGCTGGAGGACCCCACTTTGCCTCCCCCTGGACTCTACAGCAAAGAAATCCCGTTCAGATTGAATCAGTTCTTTGTCATGGTGGCTGCTCAACTACCTGCTGCAAACTATAAAAGATTTATTATCCTTCTATTAATTATGTTGTCTGTCCTTCAGAAAAATGTTCTGTGCAAATCTCAGGAATTCACACACATCGCAACTATTCCTGATATCTTGCCAAATATGTTTTTTTTTCTTTATGATCATTGGCTCCATCTAGTGGCTATAATGCTATATTTACTAGACGTGTGCACTGCCAAAAATTGTGTTTGTTTTCGTTTTATTCGGTTTTTTTTTGTTTGTTTGTTTTTTCTTTTTTAGGGTCATTCGTTATGATCTAAATTCGTTATTTCGAGTAAATTAGAAAATCCGAAAATAAGAGAGAAAATTCGAAAGAATGTAAATCCGAAACAATTACGAACTAATAATTAACTATTCAATTATAGGTATTGGAACCTCCTTTCAAATTTGTCTGTAAGTGAACGTAACGAATACGAATTTATCTGAAGCTACAAATTATCAGAAATAACGAATGCCGCATCTATACTAATGGAACATAACAAATTTAATAATAAAAACGTTTTATTATAATTTGTTATTAATTCATTACGTTCCATTTATTTAATAACATTCGTTATTTTGGATAATTCGTAACTTAGGATAAATTCGTATTCATTACGTTGAAGGCCTCGTGAACGGGGGGTAGTTGAAGACCCCTGAGTTTAGCAGCAGTTGAGGTTAGGAGCTTTTTTTAAAAGATAACCTCAAGAGACCCTCCCAAATGTCTACAATGCAGGGACAACATGTAAATGATTCACTATTTCAGCCATTCTGTGGGAGAAGAGAGTGCTTTAACTATGGATTCTCTATTCGTCTCTCTCTCTCACGCTCTGCCAATCTCTCTCCCTGTGCCGCCTGTCTCTCTCTCTCTCTCTCGGCCAATGGGACACTATTCCTCCCACTGACACCAATGATGGGACACTATTCCTCCCACTGGCACCAATGATGGGACACTATTCCTCCCACTGACACCAATGATGGGGCACTATTCCTCCCACTGGCACCAATGATGGGACACTATTCCTCCCACTGACACCAATGATGGGACACTATTCCTCCCACTGACACCAATGATGGGTCACTATTCCTCCCACTGGCACCAATGATGGGACACTATTCCTCCCACTGACACCAATGATGGGGCACTATTCCTCTCACTGATACCAATGATGGGGCACCATTCCTCCCACTGACACCAATGATGGGACACTATTCCTCCCACTGACACCAATCATGGGGCACTATTCCTCCCACTGATACCAATGATGGGACACTATTCCTCCCACTGTCACCAATGATGGGGCACTATTCCTCCCACTGTCACCAATGATGGGGCACTATTCCTCCACTGTCACCAATGATGGGGCACTATTCCTCCCACTGTCACCAATGATGGGGCACTATTCCTCCCACTGACACCAATGATGGGGCACTATTCCTCCCACTGACCGCAATGATGGGGCACTATTCCTCCCGTTGACACCAATGATGGGACACTATTCCTCCCATTGACACCAATGATGGGGCACTATTCCTCCCACTGATACCAATGATGGGGCACTATTCCCCCCACTGACACCAATGATGGGCCACTATTCCTCCCACTGTCACCAATGATGGGGCACTATTCCTCCCACTGACCGCAATGATGGGGCACTATTCCTCCCATTGACACCAATGATGGGGCATTGTTTTTTCCCACCAACATCGGAACCTTTTGTACACCCAATGGCCACAGTCCGGCCCCTCTAATTTCTGAAGAACTATACACTAGCCCTTTGTTTCATACCTCTGGAGCCCCCTGCATTAGGGTAATATGGGGACATCAGTAGCTGAATCTCTCTGCCATTCCTCTGTATATAATAAAAATTCTCTACGATGAAATATTTGAACATCATAAACATGGAGTCTAAATGCTCTCCCTACATTAATAGTGTTTCAAGCATTAGAGATGTTTCTAGAAGATAGACAGCCCTTGGCATGGATGTAGGAAGCTGGTACTGATTGTACCGTCTATGGGGATAAGACACAGATTGTACGATCCTGACTGCAGTCTATGGACGGTGATTGGTCTTACAGCAAGTTATGTCTCCATCGATGTAATCATATCTGTATAAGACCCAGTGTGGGTAACATCTTCTGCTGGAGATGGAATCAAAGCAGCAATCATGGATGTGACAGCACCTAGAGAGGAACACAGAGAGGAAGGTGTATATAATTCATTACAGCAAGGTGTGTATATACAGGAAGAATGCAGCCTATCCAATCACTAGAGAGCGGTGACATCACTGAGAATGCAGCCTATCCAATCACTAGAGAGCAGTGACATCACTGAGAATGCAGCATATCCAATCACTAGAGAGCGGTGACATCACTGAGAATGCAACTTTTAGAGAGCGGTGACATCACTGAGAATGCAGCCTATCCGTTCACTAGAGAGCGGTGACATCACTGAGAATGTGGCCTATCCAATCACTAGAGAGTGGTGACATCACTGAGAATGCGGCCTATCCAATCACTAGAGAGCGGTGACATCACTGAGAATGCGGTCTATCCATTCACTAGAGAGCAGTGACATCACTGAGAATGCAGCATATCCAATCACTAGAGAGCGGTGACATCACTGAGAATGTGGCCTATCCAATCACTAGAGAGTGGTGACATCACTGAGAATGCGGCCTATCCATTCACTAGAGAGCAGTGACATCACTGAGAATGCAGCATATCCAATCACTAGAGAGCGGTGACATCACTGAGAATGCAGCATATCCAATCACTAGAGAGTGGTGACATCACTGAGAATGCAGCATATCCAATCACTAGAGAGCGGTGACATCACTGAGAATGCAGCATATCCAATCACTAGAGAGCGGTGACATCACTGAGAATGTGGCCTATCCAATCACTAGAGAGTGGTGACATCACTGAGAATGCAGCCTATCCATTCACTAGAGAGCGGTGACATCACTGAGAATGCAACCTATCCGTTCACTAGAGAGCGGTGACATCACTGAGAATGCAGCCTATCCAATCACTAGAGAGCGGTGACATCACTGAGAATGCAGCCTATCCAATCACTAGAGAGCGATGACATCACTGAGAATGCAGCCTATCCAATCACTAGAGAGCGGTGACATCACTGAGAATGCGGCCTATCCATTCACTAGAGAGCGGTGACATCACTGAGAATGCAGCCTATCCAATCACTAGAGAGCGGTGACATCACTGAGAATGCAGCCTATCCAATCACTAGAGAGCGGTGACATCACTGAGAATGCAGCCTATCCAATCACTAGAGAGCGGTGACATCACTGAGAATGCGGCCTATCCATTCACTAGAGAGCGGTGACATCACTGAGAATGCAGCCTATCCAATCACTAGAGAGCGGTGACATCACTGAGAATGCAGCATATCCAATCACTAGAGAGCGGTGACATCACTGAGAATGCAGCATATCCAATCACTAGAGAGCGGTGACATCACTGAGAATGTGGCCTATCCAATCACTAGAGAGTGGTGACATCACTGAGAATGCGGCCTATCCATTCACTAGAGAGCGGTGACATCACTGAGAATGCAGCCTATCCAATCACTAGAGAGCGGTGACATTACTGAGGATGCAACTTTTAGAGAGCGGTGACATCACTGAGAATGCAGCCTATCCGTTCACTAGAGAGCGGTGACATCACTGAGAATGCAGCCTATCTGTTCACTAGAGAGCGATGACATCACTGAGAATGCAACCTATCCATTCACTAGAGAGCGGTGACATCACTGAGAATGCAGCTTATCCAATCACTAGAGAGCGGTGACATCACTGAGAATGCAGCCTATCCAATCACTAGAGAGCGGTGACATCACTGAGAATGCGGCCTATCCATTCACTAGAGAGCGGTGACATCACTGAGAATGCAGCCTATCCAATCACTAGAGAGTGGTGACATCACTGAGAATGCAGCATATCCAATCACTAGAGAGCGGTGACATCACTGAGAATGCAGCCTATCCAATCACTAGAGAGCGGTGACATCACTGAGAATGCAGCCTATCCAATCACTAGAGAGCGGTGACATCACTGAGAATGTGGCCTATCCATTCACTAGAGAGCGATGACATCACTGAGAATGCAGCATATCCAATCACTAGAGAGCGGTGACATCACTGAGAATGTGGCCTATCCATTCACTAGAGAGCGGTGACATCACTGAGAATGCGGCCTATCCAATCACTAGAGAGCGGTGACATCACTGAGAATGCAGCCTATCCAATCACTAGAGAGCGGTGACATTACTGAGGATGCAACTTTTAGAGAGCGGTGACATCGCTGAAAACGCAGCCTATCCACTCACTAGAGAACAATGACATCACTGAGAATGTAGCCTATCCATTCACTAGAGAGCGGTGACATCACTGAGAATGCAGCCTATCCGTTCACTAGAGAGCGGTGACATCACTGAGAATGCAGCCTATCCAATCACTAGAGAGCGGTGACATCACTGAGAATGCAGCCTATCCAATCACTAGAGAGCGGTGACATCACTGAGAATGCAGCCTATCCATTCACTAGAGAGCGGTGACATCACTGAGAATGCAGCATATCCAATCACTAGAGAGCGGTGACATCACTGAGAATGCAGCATATCCAATCACTAGAGAGCGGTGACATCACTGAGAATGCGGCCTATCCATTCACTAGAGAGCGGTGACATCACTGAGAATGCAGCCTATCCGTTCACTAGAGAGCGATGACATCACTGAGAATGCAACCTATCCATTCACTAGAGAGCGGTGACATCACTGAGAATGCAGCCTATCCAATCACTAGAGAGCGGTGACATCACTGAGAATGCAGCCTATCCAATCACTAGAGAGCGGTGACATCACTGAGAATGCAGCCTATCCATTCACTAGAGAGCGGTGACATCACTGAGAATGCAGCCTATCCAATCACTAGAGAGCGATGACATCACTGAGAATACAGCCTATCCAATCACTAGAGAGCGGTGACATCACTGAGAATGTGGCCTATCCAATCACTAGAGAGTGGTGACATCACTGAGAATGCGGCCTATCCATTCACTAGAGAGCGGTGACATCACTGAGAATGCGGCCTATCCAATCACTAGAGAGCGGTGACATCACTGAGAATGCAGCATATCCAATCACTAGAGAGCGGTGACATCACTGAGAATGTGGCCTATCCAATCACTAGAGAGTGGTGACATCACTGAGAATGCAGCATATCCAATCACTAGAGAGCGGTGACATCACTGAGAATGCAGCATATCCAATCACTAGAGAGCGGTGACATCACTGAGAATGCAGCATATCCAATCACTAGAGAGCGGTGACATCACTGAGAATGCGGCCTATCCATTCACTAGAGAGCGGTGACATCACTGAGAATGCAGCCTATCCAATCACTAGAGAGCGGTGACATTACTGAGGATGCAACTTTTAGAGAGCGGTGACATCACTGAGAATGCAGCCTATCCGTTCACTAGAGAGCGATGACATCACTGAGAATGCGGCCTATCCATTCACTAGAGAGCGGTGACATCACTGAGAATGCAGCCTATCCATTCACTAGAGAGCGGTGACATCGCTGAAAACGCAGCCTATCCACTCACTAGAGAACAATGACATCACTGAGAATGCAGCCTATCCATTCACTAGAGAGCGGTGACATCACTGAGAATGCAACCTATCTATTCACTAGAGACAGGTGACATCACTGAGAATGCAGCCTATCCAATCACTAGAGAGTGGTGACATCACTGAGAATGCAGCATATCCAATCACTAGAGACAGGTGACATCACTGAGAATGCAACCTATCCATTCACTAGAGAGTGGTGACATCACTGAGAATGTGGCCTATCCAATCACTAGAGAGTGGTGACATCACTGAGAATGCAGCATATCCAATCACTAGAGAGCGGTGACATCACTGAGAATGCAGCATATCCAATCACTAGAGAGCGGTGACATCACTGAGAATGCAGCATATCCAATCACTAGAGAGCGGTGACATCACTGAGAATGCGGCCTATCCATTCACTAGAGAGCGGTGACATCACTGAGAATGCAGCCTATCCAATCACTAGAGAGCGGTGACATTACTGAGGATGCAACTTTTAGAGAGCGGTGACATCACTGAGAATGCAGCCTATCCGTTCACTAGAGAGCGGTGACATCACTGAGAATGCAGCCTATCCGTTCACTAGAGAGCGATGACATCACTGAGAATGCGGCCTATCCATTCACTAGAGAGCGGTGACATCACTGAGAATGCAGCCTATCCGTTCACTAGAGAGCGATGACATCACTGAGAATGCAGCCTATCCATTCACTAGAGAGCGGTGACATCGCTGAAAACGCAGCCTATCCACTCACTAGAGAACAATGACATCACTGAGAATGCAGCCTATCCATTCACTAGAGAGCGGTGACATCACTGAGAATGCAACCTATCTATTCACTAGAGACAGGTGACATCACTGAGAATGCAGCATATCCAATCACTAGAGAGTGGTGACATCACTGAGAATGCAGCATATCCAATCACTAGAGACAGGTGACATCACTGAGAATGCAACCTATCCATTCACTAGAGAGTGGTGACATCACTGAGAATGTGGCCTATCCAATCACTAGAGAGTGGTGACATCACTGAGAATGCAGCATATCCAATCACTAGAGAGCGGTGACATCACTGAGAATGCAGCATATCCAATCACTAGAGAGCGGTGACATCACTGAGAATGCAGCATATCCAATCACTAGAGAGCGGTGACATCACTGAGAATGCGGCCTATCCATTCACTAGAGAGCGGTGACATCACTGAGAATGCAGCCTATCCATTCACTAGAGAGCGGTGACATCACTGAGAATGCAGCCTATCCAATCACTAGAGAGCGGTGACATTACTGAGGATGCAACTTTTAGAGAGCGGTGACATCACTGAGAATGCAGCCTATCCGTTCACTAGAGAGCGATGACATCACTGAGAATGCGGCCTATCCATTCACTAGAGAGCGGTGACATCACTGAGAATGCAGCCTATCCATTCACTAGAGAGCGGTGACATCGCTGAAAACGCAGCCTATCCACTCACTAGAGAACAATGACATCACTGAGAATGCAGCCTATCCATTCACTAGAGAGCGGTGACATCACTGAGAATGCAACCTATCTATTCACTAGAGACAGGTGACATCACTGAGAATGCAGCCTATCCAATCACTAGAGACAGGTGACATCACTGAGAATGCAACCTATCCATTCACTAGAGAGTGGTGACATCACTGAGAATGCAGCCTATCCAATTACTCTAGAGTGGTGACATCACTGAGAATGCAGCCTATCCACAGGATCAATGACTGACAAATATGACTGTATATAATGCACAAGGCCTTACTCACCAGTCAATGTTGTCCACAGGCCACCCGCTCCCCCCGGCACCGCAGTGGCACCCATAAAATGCGTATGAAAATATTGGCGATCTGCGAACCACTTTATCTATCATGAGACCAAACTGAATGACTCCGCCATATGTCTGAGCCAACATCCCTGCATGGAGAAAACAAAACCCAGGGTCACCAATGTTACCAATAAACATTCAGGTCCAATCCCACCTCCCCTCCCCACAGCAGAGTTGGAACCGGCTGCCTTTAGATGGGTCCAAATTTGGCCAGAAATTTGATCCACCTATGGCCGTTCCCGCTCGACAGAGTTTGATATAAGAATTGACTTCTGGCAATCGGGGCTGCTGGAAAATGTTTCTCGATCAACCGGCTGCAGCCACTGATCAGTGTATTCTGGCAGCAGAGGAGTCCCCTGTATGGGAATCCAATGTCCCAATGGGGAGGATTCCTCCATCCATCTCACATGTGTAGGTGGTATTTTTGTTGATTGGCCCTCCTACTGATAAAAACTATGGCCAACCTTAGCTAGTTTATAGAGTTGCAGTCAGTGCTGGGCAGCTCTGCTCGTCCTCTTGGCCAGGGCCCTGACTCCTCTCTCCTGGTTCCTGGTTCTCTACCTCTGCTGTCCAGTTGTTGCCAACTTCTGCCCGCCTGATCCCTCATCTGAGATCCTGCATCTGCCAGCTTGTCTGCTGCCAAGCCTTCAGCTCCGCATCTGCTACAAGATCTCCCGACCCGGATCCCCTACAGGCACCCGTGCCACTCTGTACCCTGTTATACCCGGTCACCAACCCCAGGGGAAACAGGACAACAGGTGTAAGGGAAGTCCTCTCATCAACCCAGCCTCCACCAGGTACATGACACAGATATTGCTTTTGAATGATCTTATTCATGTGGATCGACACTGCGCGTTTCAACAAACTGTCTTCTTCAGGGGTAAATGTGGGACATATATAATATAGGGAATGAGAGAAACGTCAGCCATATGGGTTAAAAATATAGAATGATCAAATATCATCCATCTATATTTTTACCCCATATGGCTGACGTTTCCCTCAGTCCCTGTGTTATATATGTAACACATTTATCCCTGAAGAAGACAGTTAAAGTGTGTCGGATGGCTCCACATGTGTAATGTCATTCAGAAGCGAGATCTGTTTCTAATTGATCTGATATGAAAAATATACCTCTACTCTCTCCACATACTTCATCAATTACAAACAGATCTTGCTTTTGAATGATATTACACCATGGTGGAACCATTTGACGCATTTCAACAAGCTGTCTCCTTCAGGGGCTAATGAGGTACATATATAATACAGGTATCGAGGGAAACCTCAGCCATGTGGGTTAAAAATATAGATGGATGATATTTTTTATCAATCTATATCTTTAATCCATATGGCTGATGTTTCCCTCGGCCCCCGTATTATGTATGTACTACATTTTCCCTGAAGAAGACAGTTGAAACGTGCCGGTAAGCTCCTCATGTGTAATATCACTCAAAAGCAAGATCTGTTTGTAATTGATGTAATAAGGAAAATATATCTCTACTCTCTTCTACATCTTTCATCAATTACAAGCAGATATTGCTTTTGAATGACGGTATTCATGTAGAGCGACCGGACGCGTTTCAACAAACTGTCTTCTTCAGGGATAAATGTGGTACATATATAATACAGGGACCTGAGGGAAACATCAACCATATGGATCCAAAATATTGCTTGATAAAATATCATCAATCAAAATTTTAAATCAACATGTCTGATGTTTCCCTTGCTCCCTGTATTATATATGTACCACACTAAACCCTGAAGAAGACAGCTTGTTGAAATGCGTTGGATAGCTCCATATGTTTAATGTCATTCAAAGGCAAGATCTGTTTGTAATTGATGTTTTATGGAAATTATACCTCTACTCTTGCCACATATTACTTCAATTGCAAACAGATTTAGATTTTAAATGACAGTATACATGTAGAGTGACCATACGCGTTTCAACAAACTGTCTTCTTCAGGGGTAAATGTGGTACATATAGTACATATAATACAGGGAGCAAGGAAACCTCAGCCATATGGAATAAGCATTTAGCTTGATAAGGTATCATCGATCTATATTTTTAATCAACTTTGCTGATGTTTCCCTCGGTCCTTGTATTATAAATGTACCACATTTACCCTGAAGAAAACAACTTGTTGAAACGTGTCGGATGGCTCCCCGTGTGTAATCTGTCTGTAATTGATGTAATATGGAAAATATACTTCTACTCTCTCAATTACAAACAGATGTTGCTTTTAAATGGCATAACACATATAGAGCGACCCTACGTGTTTCAACAAACTGTCTTCTTCAGGGGTAAATGTGGTACATATATAATACAGGGACCGAGGGAAACATCAGCAAAGTTGATTAAAAATATAGATTGATGAAATATCATTAGTCTATATTTTTAATCCCCATGGCTGATGTTCACCTCAGTCCTTTTATTATATATGTACCACATTTACCCCTGAGGAAGACAGCTTCTTGAAATGCGTTGGATGGCTCCATACATTTTAATGTCATTCAAAGGCAAGAATTGTGTGTAATTGATGTAATGTGGAAATTATACCTATACTCTCTCTACATATTACATCAATTAGAAACAGATCTTGCCTTTAAATGACATTACACATATGGAGCCCACTAACGCATTTCAACACACTTCTTCTGGGGTAATGCATATGAAGCCCACTGACGCATTTCAACACACTTCTTCTGGGGTGTTATGTATATAATATGAGGGCAGAGAGAAACATCGGCCAGTGGGTTGAAAATATAGACTGATGATAATTTATCAATCTATATTTTTAATCCATATGTCTGATGTTTCACTCGGTCCCTGTATTATCTATGTACCACGTTTTTCCCTGAAGAAGACAGTTTGTAGAAATGCGCCGGGCCGCTCCACATAACCAATGTCATTCAAAAGTAAGAACTGTTTGTAATCGATGTAATATGTGGAGAGAGTAGAGATATATTTTCTGTAAGTTTTTGTAACAATAATGCTAGAAACTTTGACCGGCCATGATATATTTTTATTATGTGTTGAATAAAATTCTTGTGATTTTAGGATTTTGTCGTTTTTGTGTTATCCTCCATATCATACTTTGCAGGGAGAATAACTGAAAAAAAAAAAGTTATCGCTCACCCAAGCCGAGGAGGGTCACCAGAGACGTCGCCATGGTCAGGCTGGAACAGCGTGAAAATTCAGGAATTTTTCTGCAGGACAATGAAGAAGATCTGTTCCAGGTTTTTGCCATTTCACCACAGGAGTGTTAATAAAACACAGACTACAATACTTGAGAAATTACGTAGATCAGCCATAACCTCATAACCACCCACCTAATATTGGGTAGGTTCCCCCTTTTGTCACCAAAACAGCCCTGACTCGTTGAGGTATGGACTCCATTAGACTTCTGAAGGTACGCTCTGGTATCTGGCACCAAGCCATCAGTAGCAGATCCTTTATGTTCTGTAAATTGGGAGGTGGGACCTCTATGGATCGGACTTGTGTTTTTCAGCACATCCCACAGATGCTCGATTGGATTGAGATCTGGAGAAATTGGAGGCCAAGTCAACACCTCAAACTCATTGCTGAGTTCCCCAAACCATTCTTGAACCAGACCAGGCCACCTTCTTCCATTGCTGCACGCTCCAGTTCTGATGCTCACGTGCCCATCGTATGCGCTTTTGCCGACACGGGTCAGCACCCTGACCAGTCTGCGGCTACACAGCCCCATACACAACAAATTGCGATGCAGTGTGTGTTCTGACACCTTTCTATCGCAACCAGCATTCGCTTTACCAGCAATATGAGCTCCAGTAGCTCTTCCCCCCCACCTCTATCAATGAGCCTTCCCTCCCCCACCTCCATCAATGAGCCTTCCCTCCCCACCTCCATCAATGAGCCTTCCCTCCCCACCTCCATCAATGAGCCCCCCCCCACCTCCATCAATGAGCCTTCCCCTCCTCACCTCCATCAATGAGCCCTCCCTCCCCACCTCCATCAATGAGCCTTCCCTCCCCACCTCCATCAATGAGCCTTCCCTCCCCACCTCCATTGATGAGCCTTTCCATCCCCACCTCCATCAATGAGCCTTCCCTCCCCACCTCTATCAATTGGCCTTCCCTCCCCACCTCCATCAATGAGCCTCCCCCCCACCTCCATCAATGAGCCTTCCCTCCCCACCTCCATCAATGAGCCTTCCCTCCCCACCTCCATCAATGAGCCTCCCCCCCACCTCCATCAATGAGCCTTCCCTCCCCACCTCCATCAATGAGCCTTCCCTCCCCACCTCCATCAATGAGCCTTCCCTCCCCACCTCCATCAATGAGCTGTCCCCACTCACCTCAATCAATGAACGTCCCTCCCCCACCTCCATCAATGAGCCTTCCCTCCCCACCTCCATCAATGAGCCTTCCCCTCCCCACCTCCATCAATGAGCCTTGGCCCCCCACCTCCATCAATGAGCCTTCCCTCTCCCACCTCCATCAATGATCCTTCCCTCCCCACCTCCATCAATGAGCCTTCCCTCCCCACTCACTTCCATCAATGAGCCTTCCCTCCTCACCTCCATTAATGAGCCTTGGCCCTGCATCGACCCTTTAACCGGTTGACTGGTTCTCCCTCCTTCGACCACTTTTGGTCGGTCCTGAACACTGCAGACTGGGAACATCTCACAAGAGCTACAGTGTTAAAGTTGCTCTGACCCCAGTCGTCTGAACCAGTGGTCTTCAAACTGTGGCCCTTTGCTTGCTTTTATCCGGCCCTTAGGGCAGTGTTTCTCAACTCCAGTCCTCAAGGCGCCCCAACAGGTCATGTTTTCAGGCTTTCCATTATTTTGCACAGGTGATTTGATCAGTTTCACTGCCTTAGTAATGACCACAGCTGTTTCATCTGAGGGAAATCCTGAAAACATGACCTGTTGGGGCGCCTCGAGGACTGGAGTTGAGAAACACTGCCTTAGGGCACTATCTCATCCACTGATACCAACAATGGGGCACAATTCTTCCCAATGACACCAACAATGGGGCATGATTCCTCCCAATGACACCAACAATGGGGCACGATTCCTCCTAATGATACAAACACTAGGGCACAACTTAGGCCAATTTCACCGAAGATGGGGCACAATTATGCCCACTGAAACAAATGATGGGGCGTTATTTTTTCCCACTGACATCGGGACCTTTTCTATTCCCAATAGCCACAGTCCGGCCCCCCTAAAGTCTGAAGGACAGTAAACTGGCCCTTTGTTCAGAAAGTTTGGAGACCCCTGGTCTAGACATAACAACCTGGTCCTCGTCAGAGTCCCTCAAATCCTTACACTTACCACTAATATATCCCGCCCACTTTCAGATGACATTGTAACCAGATACTCAATGTTCACTTTACCTGTCAGTGGTCAGAATGTTATGGCTGATCGGTGTACATTGCCACTGCCTTTGTTAGCTCCTTACCTGATGGAGATCAGCAGTAGGAAGTGGATGAAGGTTGGGCTCACCTGTCTACGGATCCTGCTCGTCTCTCACACAGTCTGGGGAACGCTGCCAATACTACCAGCCGGGTGGAGCCTCTCTAAATGTCAAAACGTTCCTTTCCTGCTAAACTCCGTCTGCCCCATCCCCGATGTCCGGCAGATCTGAGCGCAGACATGTTCACCAACCTGCTGTGAGGGGAACATATGTTGAGAATAAGATGAATTGGCAAATCAACAATCTAAGCGAATAAGATTGTGTGCTGTGCGGACCAGGGCAGTGTCGTTTTCCCTATTCCCAAAATCTCAATTCGAGCAGATTGGAACAAAATATGGTTGGCTACCCTCAAATACTCACTTTATATTTCAGCCCAGAAAAACGCATGGAAATTAATTTTTGTTTTGGTACATGATCCAAATCTGGCCCTAATGGCACCCCCCGAGGGCTGTAATGAGCCTGGTACCCTACTCCACATTTGGTGGTCCTGCCCTAAGGCTAGATATGAGTTTATAACTTGCTGCGGTTGGTCCTAAACATTAATCTAACTGGTAACCCATGGGAAGTCCAACTACATGGGCCAATCTCAGAACTCAGTAGACATCAGAGAAGGCTGGTGGGGTTTGTGCTCCTCACGGCTCGACAAACACTAGCTAAAGCCTGGAGACAACCATCAATTCATTCCGCCAAGGTTAAACAGAGGCTCATGGGGAGCACAATACACAAGGAACTTACCTCCATAGTTACTGATTCCCATACTAAAGTCTTGAAGGTCTGGAACCTGTGGTTGAACTATAATGATCACCTAAATTTGGACTGCTCCCTCCTGTCTGTGTAATCGGAAGCAATGTAGGTATTGCTCACGGGACCCTCTATACCACATGTGCCAAACACAAGGCCTGTGGGCCGAATCCAGCCTGCCAGGCCTTTTCCTGTGGCCCTTGCATCTCTCCTGTAGCTGCACCTCCTTCATCTCTGCCCCGTCTTGCCCCAGCAGTCGGCAGCAGAGAGGAGGACAGAGCTCTTCCTCCAGAGCCTGTGTTTCTCCGTGCAGCAATGGAGAGGCTCGTCTCTAAAGTCAGCTGCATCGTTTTTTTTATTTTTTATTTTTGTCAGATGTTACTATGGTATACTGAAGTATAATTACAAGCATTTCATAAGTATCAAAGGCTTTTATTGAGAATTACATGAAAGTTATGCAAAGAGTCAATATTTGCAGTCTTTTCCTTTTTAAAGACCTCTGCAATTTGCCCCCGACATGCTGTCAACCAACTTCTGGGCCACATCCTGACTGATGACCCCCCCCCCATTCTTGCATAATCAATGCTTGGAGTTTATCAGAATTTTTTTTTGGTCACCCGCCTCTTGAGGATTGACCACAAGTTCTCAATGGGATTAAGATCTGGGGGTTTTCCTGCCCATGGACCCAAAAGTTCCATGTTTTGTTCCCAGTGGCGGCTGGTGCTCACTATTTTGGCGTCACAAACTAGCACCAACCTCCCCCCCCCCCACCGCGTGCACAGGAGACAGACGGCGGCGGTCATCTGCGTGCACAATGAGGAGAAGACTTTTTGAAGGATGTGTTTTTTTGAAGCCTATTAGAGCCTCTGTCTCTAATCATGTAATTAAGAAAAAAAACCCCATTGGAAATCATGCGTCCGCCACCCCGCATTTAGATTAGGGGGCTGGACGCATGGGTGGGGGGAAGGTGCCCATGCGCCCCTTATGGGTGGCTGTCCCTGTCTTTTCCCCAAGCCACTTAGTTATGACTTTTGCCTTATGCAAGGTGCTCCATCATGCTGGAAAAGTCTTTGTTCCTCACCAAACTGTTCTTGGATGGTTGGGAGAAGTTGCTCTCGGAGGATGTTTTTGGTCCATTCTTTGTTCACGCTTGCGTTCTTAGGCAAAATTGTGAGTGAGCCCCCCCACTCCCTTGGCTGAGAAGCCACCCCACCCATGAATGGTCTCAGGAGGCATGACATGGGACTGATAGTAGCCCTCACCTTTCCTTCTCCAGACAAGGTTTTCCCCGGATGTCTCAAACAATCTCAAAGGGCATTCATCAGAGAAACTCTCTTTCCCCCCAGTCCTCAGCAGTCCAATCCCTGTACCTTTTGCAGAATATCTGTCTGTCCCGGATGTTTTTTATGCAAAGAAGTGGCTTTTTTGCTGCCTGTCTTGTCACCAGGCCATCCTCCAAAATTCTTCTCCTCACTGTGCGTGCCGATGTCCTCACACCTACCTGACATTCCTGAGCAAGCTCTGCACTGGTGGTGCCCCGATCACCCCCCTATCTCTGCACTGGTGGTGCCCCGATCACCCCCCCTCCCTGCACTGGTGGTGCCCCGATCACCCCCCCTCTCTGCACTGGTGGTGCCCCGATCACCCCCCCTCTCTGCACAGGTGGTGCCCCGATCACCCCCCCTCCCTGCACTGGTGGTGCCCCGATCACCCCCCTATCTCTGCACTGGTGGTGCCCCGATCACCCCCCCTCTCTGCACTGGTGGTGCCCCGATCACCCCCCCTCTCTGCACTGGTGGTGCCCCGATCACCCCCCCTCTCTGCACTGGTGGTGCCCCGATCACCCCCCTATCTCTGCACTGGTGGTGCCCCGATCACCCCCCTCTCTGCACTGGTGGTGCCCCGATCACCCCCCTCTCTGCACTGGTGGTGCCCCGATCACCCCCCTATCTCTGCACTGGTGGTGCCCCTTTACCCCCCTCTCTGCACTGGTGGTGCCCCGATCACCCCCCTCTCTGCACTGGTGGTGCCCCGATCACCCCCCTATCTCTGCACTGGTGGTGCCCCGATCACCCCCCCTCCGTGCACTGGTGGTGGCCCGATCACCCCCCTCTCTTCACTGGTGGTGCCCCAATCACCTCCCTCTCTTCACTGGTGGTGCCCCGATCACCCCCCCTCCCTGCACTGGTGGTGCCCCGATCACCCCCCCTCCGTGCACTGGTGGTGGCCCGATCACCCCCCTCTCTTCACTGGTGGTGCCCCAATCACCTCCCTCTCTTCACTGGTGGTGCCCCGATCACCCCCCCTCCCTGCACTGGTGGTGCCCCGATTCTGCAGCTGAATCACCTGTAGGAGACGGTCCTGGCGCTTGCTGGACTTTCTTGGGTGCCCTGAAGCCTTCTGCCTTTTATGGGATTAAGTTAATTTCAATGGCAAAGAGGGACTTTGTAATTTAATTGAAATCCATCTGATCGCTCTTCATAACATTCTAGAGTATATGCAAATTGCCATCATAAAAACTGAAGCAGCAGACTTTGTAAAAATCAATATTTGTGTCATTCTTAAAACTTTTGGCCCCAGCTGTACACACTACAAGTGAACTTGAACGCAAAAAAAAACCTGACAGCTCTAGTCGGAGCCGCTGTGCTCACTATGCGATGTTAGTACAGCGATCTCCCCCCGCTGAGCTGTTGTGTTCTGACAAGGGAATGCCCCCCCCACCAGAACTCTCCGATATTTGTGTGAAAAAAAAATGATTTAAGTTTTGTTTGGGTACAGTGTTGCATGACCGCACAATTACCAGTTAAAGTAGCGCAGTGCTGAATAGCAAAAAATAGGCTGGTCATGGGGGGGGGGGGGGGGTCTTCTGGAGTTGAGGTGGGTTTGGAACATGGAAAAATGCTTAAGAAAAAATACGCTGCAGAATGCACACGTCTTCAACTGAGATAAAAAAAAAAAAGAAGGGGAAAAAATGCGATGGATCGCATCACAAACGCAATAAAAAAGGCACCGGAACGCATCAAAAACGATCACGCAGAAATGCATCCGAAGCACAGAAATTGTTTTGTGAAGCGGCCCTCGGTCTCTGAATTCGCTCATCTGACCTTTTCTCCCACGGATTTGTGTACTCGTGTCTTACACTGATGCTCTCTGCAGGTAATCTTATAACTAAATAAATCTTTTGTGAAACAAAACCTCCATTCAGCTGGAAAATTAAAAGAGGCAGCAGAATCGCCTCTTGAATGCCGGGCAGCCGCTGCTCCACCGCCTTCTGAAAAGCGATCCGCCGAGTGTAAACAAGTCCTAAAGGTGACGATACTCCAGTGCCGCAGAACCTGGCATAGCCGGACTTGAGGCACAGCTGGGGAGGCGGAGGAGGTGCCAGGCATGAGGCACAGCTGGGGAGGCGGAGGAGGTGCCAGGCATGAGGCACAGCTGGAGAGGTGGAGGAGGCACCGGGCATGAGGCACAGCTGGAGAGGTGGAGGAGGCACCGGGCATGAGGCACAGCTGGGGAGACGGAAGAGGCACTGGGCATCAGGGCACAGCTGGGGAGGCGGAGGAGGCGCCAGGCATGAGATCAGCGGAGGAGGCACTTGGCATCAGGGCACAGCTGGGGAGGCACCGGCCATGAGGCACAGCTGGGGAGGCACCGGCCATGAGGCACAGCTGGGGAGGCGGAGGAGGTGCCAGCATGAGGCACAGCTGGGGAGGCAGAGGAGGCGCCGGCATGAGGCACAGCTGGGGAGGCGGAGGAGGTGCCAGGCATGAGACACAGCTAGGAAGGTGGAGGACGCGCCGGGGCATGAGGCACAGCTGGAGGAGGTGGAGGAGGCGCGAGGCATGAGATCAGCGGAGGAGGCACTTGGCATCAGGGCACAGCTGAGGAAGCACCGGCCATGAGGAACAGCTGGGGAGGCGGAGGAGGTGCCTGGCATGAGGCACAGCTGGGGAGGAAGAGGAGGCACCGGCATGAGGCACAGCTGGGGAGGCGGAGAAGGTGCCAGGCATGTGGCACAGCTGGGGGGCGGAGGAGGCGCCAGGCATGTGGCACAGCTGGGGGGGTGGAGGAGGCGCCAGGCATGAGGCAGAGCTGGGGAGGCGGAGGAGGTGCCAGGCATGAGGCATAGCTGGGGAGGCGGAGGAGGCGCCAGCCATGAGGCACAGCTGGGGAGGCGGCGGCCATGAGGCACAGCTGGAGAGGTGGAGGAGGCACCGGGCATGAGGCACAGCTGGGGAGGCGGAAGAGGCACTGGGCATCAGGGCACAGCTGGGGAGGCGGGGAGGCGCCAGGCATGAGATCAGCGGAGGAGGCACTTGGCATCAGGGCACAGCTGGGGAGGCACCGGCCATGAGGCACAGCTGGGGAGGCGGAGGAGGCGCCGGCATGAGGCACAACTGGGGAAGCGGAGGAGGCGCCGGCATGAGGAACAGCTGGGGAGGCGGAGGAGGCGCCGGCATGAGGCACAGCTGGGGAAGCGGAGGAGGCGCCGGCATGAGGCACAGCTGGGAAGGTGGAGGACGCGCCGGGCATGAGATAAGCGGAGGAGGCACTTGGCATCAGGGCACAGCTGAGGAAGCACCGGCCATGAGGCACAGCTGGGGAGGCGGAGGAGGTGCCTGGCATGAGGCACAGCTGGGGAGGAAGAGGAGGCACAGGGCATGAGGCAGAGCTGGTGGGGGCGGAGGAGGCGCCAGGCATGAGGCACAGCTGGGGAGGCGGAGGAGGCGCAGGGCATGAGGCACAGCTGGGGGGGGCGGAGGAGGCGCAGGGCATGAGGCACAGCTGGGGAGGTGGCGCAGGGCATGAGGCAGAGCTGGGGGGGCGGAGGAGGCGCAGGGCATGAGGCACAGCTGGGGAGGTGGAGAAGGCGCAGGGCATGAGGCAGAGCTGGGGGGGCGGAGGAGGCGCAGGGCATGAGGCAGAGCTGGGGAGGTGGAGGAGGCGCAGGGCATGAGGCAGAGCTGGGGAGGCGGAGGAGGCGCAGGGCATGAGGCACAGCTGGGGAGGTGGAGGAGGCGCCAGGCATGTGGCACAGCTGGGGAGGTGGAGGAGGCGCCAGGCATGAGGCACAGCTGGGGAGGTGGAGGAGGCGCCAGGCATGAGGCACAGCTGGGGAGGTGGAGGAGGCGCAGGGCATGAGGCAGAGCTGGGGAGGCGGAGGAGGCGCAGGGCATGAGGCACAGCTGGGGAGGTGGAGGAGGCGCCAGGCATGAGGCACAGCTGGGGGGGGGGCGGAGGAGGCGTCAGGCATGAGGCACAGCTGGGGGGGGGGGGCGGAGGAGGCGTCAGGCATGAGGCACAGCTGGGGAGGTGGAGGAGGCGCAGGGCATGAGGCAGAGCTGGGGAGGCGGAGGAGGCGCAGGGCATGAGGCACAGCTGGGGAGGTGGAGGAGGCGCCAGGCATGAGGCACAGCTGGGGAGGTGGAGGAGGCGCAGGGCATGAGGCAGAGCTGGGGAGGCGGAGGAGGCGCAGGGCATGAGATCAGCGGAGGAGGCACTTGGCATCAGGGCACAGCTGAGGAAGCACCGGCCATGAGGAACAGCTGGGGAGGCGGAGGAGGTGCCTGGCATGAGGCACAGCTGGGGAGGAAGAGGAGGCACCGGCATGAGGCACAGCTGGGGAGGCGGAGAAGGTGCCAGGCATGTGGCACAGCTGGGGGGGCGGAGGAGGCGCCAGGCATGTGGCACAGCTGGGGGGGGTGGAGGAGGGCGCCAGGCATGAGGCACAGCTGGGGGGGGCGGAGGGAGGCGCCAGGCATGAGGCACAGCTGGAGAGGTGGAGGAGGCGCCAGGCATGAGGCAGAGCTGGGGAGGCAGAGGAGGTGCCAGGCATGAGGCATAGCTGGGGAGGCGGAGGAGGCGCCAGCCATGAGGCACAGCTGGGGAGGCGGCGGCCATGAGGCACAGCTGGAGAGGTGGAGGAGGCACCGGGCATGAGGCACAGCTGGGGAGGTGGAGGAGGCATCAGGGCACAGCTGGAGAGGCGGAGGAGGCGCCAGGCATGAGATCAGCGGAGGAGGCACTTGGCATCAGGGCACAGCTGGGGAGGCACCGGCCATGAGGCACAGCTGGGGAGGCACCGGCCATGAGGCACAGCTGGGGAGGCGGAGGAGGCGCCGGCATGAGGCACAACTGGGGAAGCGGAGGAGGCGCCGGCATGAGGCACAGCTGGGGAGGCGGAGGAGGCGCCGGCATGAGGCACAGCTGGGGAAGCGGGAGGAGGCGCCGGCATGAGGCACAGCTGGGAAGGTGGAGGACGCGCCGGGCATGAGATCAGCGGAGGAGGCACTTGGCATCAGGGCACAGCTGAGGAAGCACCGGCCATGAGGCACAGCTGGGGAGGCGGAGGAGGTGCCTGGCATGAGGCACAGCTGGGGAGGAAGAGGAGGCACAGGGCATGAGGCAGAGCTGGGGGGGGCGGAGGAGGCGCCAGGCATGAGGCACAGCTGGGGAGGTGGAGGAGGCGCCAGGCATGAGGCACAGCTGGGGGGGGGGGGCGGAGGAGGCGCAGGGCATGAGGCACAGCTGGGGAGGTGGAGGAGGCGCAGGGCATGAGGCAGAGCTGGGGAGGCAGAGGAGGCGCAGGGCATGAGGCACAGCTGGGGAGGTGGAGGAGGCGCAGGGCATGAGGCACAGCTGGGGAGGTGGAGGAGGCGCCAGGCATGTGGCACAGCTGGGAGGTGGAGGAGGCGCCAGGCATGAGGCACAGCTGGGGAGGTGGAGGAGGCGCAGGGCATGAGGCAGAGCTGGGGAGGCGGAGGAGGCGCAGGGCATGAGGCACAGCTGGGGAGGTGGAGGAGGCGCCAGGCATGAGGCACAGCTGGGGGGGGGGCGGAGGAGGCGTCAGGCATGAGGCACAGCTGGGGGGGGGGCGGAGGAGGCGTCAGGCATGAGGCACAGCTGGGAGGTGTAGGAGGCGCAGGGCATGAGGCAGAGCTGGGGAGGCGGAGGAGGCGCAGGGCATGAGGCACAGCTGGGGAGGTGGAGGAGGCGCCAGGCACGAGGCACAGCTGGGGAGGTAGAGAAGGCGCAGGACATGAGACAGAGCTGGGGAGGCGGAGGAGGCGCAGGGCATGAGGCACAGCTGGGGAGGTGGAGGAGGCGCAGGGCATGAGGCAGAGCTGGGGAGGCGGAGGAGGCGCAGGGCATGAGGCACAGCTGGGGAGGTGGAGGAGGCGCCAGGCATGAGGCACAGCTGGGGAGGTGGAGGAGGCGCAGGGCATGAGGCAGAGCTGGGGAGGCGGAGGAGGCGCAGGGCATGAGGCACAGCTGGGGAGGTGGAGGAGGCGCCAGGCATGAGGAACAGCTAGGGGAGGTGGAGGAGGCATCAGGCATGAGGCACAGCTGGGGAGGCGGAGGAGGTGCCAGGCATGAGGTGAGTGGTGGAGGTGGCGGGCACAGCGAGGGAGGCGGAGATGTAGCTGCAGTCTGGTGAGTCCGCCTAGGGGGGAGTGTTAGTCTTGCTTAGGGTGTGAAATAGGTAGGCATATCCACAGATGTGCTGCCCCCCCCCCCCCACAGCTTGAGATAGATTTGACACATGGAGGTCCAATTATAAAAAAAAAATGGCTGTGCGAATGCTTCAATGAATTTCACAGCCATCACAAAGAATCACCGTATTGTGTCTAATACCTTTATTTCTTTTGCTCATCAGCTCCATCTAGTGGACATAATGCAGAACTTTTCTGATTAAAGTATTTAATGAAAATACTGCATTATGGCCACTAGGTGGCGCTGACAATCATTCAAAATAAACATATTAGACACAATCTAGCGATTGTTCATGACGGCTGTGTGAAAACCCGAGCCATTCCCACAGTGAATGTTTTAATAAATAGACCCCCCCCTCCCCCCAGGGTGGTTTCACAGAAATGAAGAAATCAGGCGCACATTTGGCCCTTTTTTATCTTGGGTGTTATGGGTGTCCCAGGACTGGTCCTGGATGCTGCAAAGTGAACAGAGATGAAGGAAATGAAGAAGAGGCTTATTGGTCAGACGGGGTGAAGTCGGAGGATGGTGATGACCGATAAGAGGCGGGCACAGCCTGGATCCGCGTTCATGGGAACTCACATCCTGCATCGCTGTTTGTTCTGCAGTGCAGTCAGGTGTTTCCTGGATAATTAACTCTCTCCGAAACCCTCTGCGTGCCAAGTGCCCATCCACCTCCTTGTAGATCCATCGCCTTGTCTGCAGGGGGGGGGGACATGCAGCACACGCCCTGCAAATTGCAGACAGAGCGGCTCTAAAGTGTATCAAAATTCAAGAAGAAAAATGTCACATATTGCAGCTTCCCAGTCCTTGGGTATTCATTTTTCCCCATTATTCCCGCCTCTGCTCTTCTCCATAACCTGGGTGGGAGGGGTTCTGTAGTCCGCAGTGCATGCTGGAAACAATGTATCTCAGAGGTCAGCAACCTTTTCCACAGTTAGTGTCACCTTGATAAATATTAGACAGCAGCAGCAGCACATGTTGTTGTTGTTGGTAATGTTTGTACTCATAGTTTTTCTGTTAATGGCAAGTTATAGAATATTGAATGAGTTTAACTACTTTGCTGACTCGGCCTTTTCTGGAACTTTTTGCTTACAAGTTTAAATCTGTATTTTATTGCTAGAAAATGACTTAGAACCCCCAAACATTTATTATATATATTTTTAGCAGAGACCCTAGGGAATAAAATGGCGATCGTTGCAATATTTTATGTCACACTGACCTCCAATCAGTCCCAATGCATGAACCATCAGACCTCAGATCAGCCCCAATGCATGCACTTCATATGCCCAGATCAACCCCGATGCATGCACTTCATATGCCCAGATCAACCCCAATGCATGCACTTCATATGCCCAGATCAGCCCCAATGCATGCACTTCATATGCCCAGATCAGCCCCAATGCATGCACTTCATATGCTTAGATCAGCCTCAATGCATGCACATCATATGCCCAGATCGGCCCCAATGCATGCACTTCATATGCTTAGATCAGCCCCAATGCATGCACTTCATATGCTTAGATCAGCCTCAATGCATGCACTTCATATGCTTAGATCAGCCCCAATGCATGCACTTCATATGCCCAGATCAACCCCAATGCATGCACGTTATATGCCCAGATCAGCCCCAATGCATGCACTTCATATGCTTAGATCAGCCTCAATGCATGCACATCATATGCCCAGATCGGCCCCAATGCATGCACTTCATATGCTTAGATCAGCCCCAATGCATGCACTTCATATGCCCATATCAACCCCAATGCATGCACGTTATATGCCCAGATCAGCCCCAATGCATGCACGTTATATGCCCAGATCAGCCCCAATGCATGCACTTCATATGCTTAGATCAGCCTCAATGCATGCACTTCATATGCCCAGATCGGCCCCAATGCATGCACGTCATATGCCCAGATCGGCCCCAATGCATGCACTTCATATGCCCAGATCAGCCCCAATGCATGCACTTCATATGCTTAGATCAGCCTCAATGCATGCACTTCATATGCCCAGATCGGCCCCAATGCATGCACGTCATATGCCCAGATCGGCCCCAATGCATGCACTTCATATGCCCAGATCAACCCCAATGCATGCACTTCATATGCCCAGATCAGCCCCAATGCATGCACTTCATATGCCCAGATCAGCCTCGATGCATGCACTTCATATGCTTAGATCAGCCCCAATGCATGCACTTCATATGCCCAGATCAACCCCAATGCATGCATGCACTTCATATGCCCAGATCGGCCCCAATGCATGCACTTTATATGCCCAGATCAACCCCAATGCATGCACTTCATATTCCCAGATCAACCCCAATGCACGCACTTCATATGCCTAGATCAGCCTCAATGCATGCACTTCATATGCTTAGATCAGCCCCAATGGATGCACTTCATATGCCCAGATCAGCCCCAATGCATGCACTTCATATGCCCAGATCGGCCCCAATGCATGCACTTCATATGCTTAGATCAGCCCCAATGCATGCACTTCATATGCCCAGATCAACCCCAATGCATGCACGTTATATGCCCAGATCAGCCCCAATGCATGCACGTTATATGCCCAGATCAGCCCCAATGCATGCACTTCATATGCTTAGATCAGCCTCAATGCATGCACTTCATATGCCCAGATCGGCCCCAATGCATGCACGTCAAATGCCCACATCGGCCCCATTGCATGCACTTCATATGCCCAGATCAGCCCCAATGCATGCACTTCATATGCTTAGATCAGCCTCAATGCATGCACTTCATATGCCCAGATCGGCCCCAATGCATGCACGTCAAATGCCCACATCGGCCCCATTGCATGCACTTCATATGCCCAGATCAGCCCCAATGCATGCACTTCATATGCTTAGATCAGCCTCAATGCATGCACTTCATATGCCCAGATCGGCCCCAATGCATGCACGTCATATGCCCAGATCGGCCCCAATGCATGCACTTCATATGCCCAGATCAACCCCAATGCATGCACTTCATATGCCCAGATCAGCCCCAATGCATGCACTTCATATGCCCAGATCAGCCTCGATGCATGCACTTCATATGCTTAGATCAGCCACAATGCATGCACTTCATATGCCCAGATCAACCCCAATGCATGCATGCACTTCATATGCCCAGATCGGCCCCAATGCATGCACTTCATATGCCCAGATCAACCCCAATGCATGCACTTCATATGCCCAGATCAACCCCAATGCATGCACTTCATATTCCCAGATCAACCCCAATGCACGCACTTCATATGCCTAGATCAGCCTCAATGCATGCACTTCATATGCTTAGATCAGCCCCAATGGATGCACTTCATATGCCCAGATCAGCCCCAATGGATGCACTTCATATGCCCAGATCGGCCCCAATGCATGCACTTCATATGCCTAGATCAGCCCCAATGCATGCACTTTATATGCCCAGATCGGCCCCAATGCATGCACTTGATATGCCCAGATCGGCCCCGATGCATGCACTTGATATGCCCAGATCGGCCCCAATGCATGCACTTCATATGCCCAGATCGGCCCCAATGCATGCACTTCATATGCCCAGATCAGCCCCAATGCATGCACTTCATATGCCCAGATTGGCCCCAATGCATGCACTTCATATGACCAGATCAGCCCCAATGCATGCACTTCATATGACCAGATCAGCCCCAATGCATGCACTTCATATGCCCAGATCGGCCCCAATGCATACACTTCATATGCCCAGATCGGCCCCAATGCATGCACTTCATATGCCTAGATCAGCCCCAATGCATGCACTTCATATGCCCAGATCAACCCCAATGCATGCACTTCATATGCCCAGATCAACCCCAATGCATGCACGTTATATGCCCAGATCAGCCCCAATGCATGCACTTCATATGCTTAGATCAGCCTCAATGCATGCACATCATATGCCCAGATCGGCCCCAATGCATGCACTTCATATGCTTAGATCAGCCCCAATGCATGCACTTCATATGCCCAGATCAACCCCAATGCCTGCACGTTATATGCCCAGATCAGCCCCAATGCATGCACGTTATATGCCCAGATCAGCCCCAATGCATGCACTTCATATGCTTAGATCAGCCTCAATGCATGCACTTCATATGCCCAGATCGGCCCCAATGCATGCACGTCATATGCCCACATCGGCCCCATTGCATGCACTTCATATGCCCAGATCAGCCCCAATGCATGCACTTCATATGCTTAGATCAGCCTCAATGCATGCACTTCATATGCCCAGATCGGCCCCAATGCATGCACGTCATATGCCCAGATCGGCCCCAATGCATGCACTTCATATGCCCAGATCAACCCCAATGCATGCACTTCATATGCCCAGATCAGCCCCAATGCATGCACTTCATATGCCCAGATCAGCCTCGATGCATGCACTTCATATGCTTAGATCAGCCACAATGCATGCACTTCATATGCCCAGATCAACCCCAATGCATGCATGCACTTCATATGCCCAGATCGGCCCCAATGCATGCACTTCATATGCCCAGATCAACCCCAATGCATGCACTTCATATTCCCAGATCAACCCCAATGCACGCACTTCATATGCCTAGATCAGCCTCAATGCATGCACTTCATATGCTTAGATCAGCCCCAATGCATGCACTTCATATGCCCAGATCGGCCCCAATGCATGCACTTCATATGCTTAGATCAGCCCCAATGCATGCACTTCATATGCCCAGATCAACCCCAATGCATGCACGTTATATGCCCAGATCAGCCCCAATGCATGCACGTTATATGCCCAGATCAGCCCCAATGCATGCACTTCATATGCTTAGATCAGCCTCAATGCATGCACTTCATATGCCCAGATCGGCCCCAATGCATGCATGTCAAATGCCCACATCGGCCCCATTGCATGCACTTCATATGCCCAGATCAGCCCCAATGCATGCACTTCATATGCCCAGATCAGCCTCAATGCATGCACTTCATATGCCCAGATCGGCCCCAATGCATGCACGTCATATGCCCAGATCGGCCCCAATGCATGCACTTCATATGCCCAGATCAACCCCAATCCATGCACTTCATATGCCCAGATCAGCCCCAATGCATGCACTTCATATGCCCAGATCAGCCTCGATGCATGCACTTCATATGCCCAGATCAGCCTCGATGCATGCACTTCATATGCTTAGATCAGCCACAATGCATGCACTTCATATGCCCAGATCAACCCCAATGCATGCATGCACTTCATATGCCCAGATCGGCCCCAATGCATGCACTTCATATGCCCAGATCAACCCCAATGCATGCACTTCATATGCCCAGATCAACCCCAATGCATGCACTTCATATTCCCAGATCAACCCCAATGCATGCACTTCATATGCCCAGATCGGCCCCAATGCATGCACTTCATATGCCTAGATCAGCCTCAATGCATGCACTTCATATGCTTAGATCAGCCCCAATGGATGCACTTCATATGCCCAGATCAGCCCCAATGGATGCACTTCATATGCCCAGATCGGCCCCAATGCATGCACTTCATATGCCTAGATCAGCCCCAATGCATGCACTTGATATGCCCAGATCGGCCCCAATGCATGCACTTGATATGCCCAGATCGGCCCCGATGCATGCACTTGATATGCCCAGATCGGCCCCAATGCATGCACTTCATATGCCCAGATCGGCCCCAATGCATGCACTTCATATGCCCAGATCGGCCCCAATGCATGCACTTCATATGCCCAGATTGGCCCCAATGCATGCACTTCATATGACCAGATCAGCCCCAATGCATGCACTTCATATGACCAGATCAGCCCCAATGCATGCACTTCATATGCCCAGATCGGCCCCAATGCATGCACTTCATATGCCCAGATCGGCCCCAATGCATGCACTTCATATGCCTAGATCAGCTTGTGCTGTGGAAGGGGGAAAATTTGTTTTTGGGGGGGGGGGGGGGGAGTTGTCCTGGGAGGGGGGTGGGAGAATTGATTTTTGCTGGGGGGGGGGGGGGGGGTGATGGAGGGTGAGAATAAAGACTAGTGCTGGATGTTTTTTTTTGCTGGAGAGGGAGTGGGATATTTGATGAATGGGTAACATGGGGGAGGGTATTGCTCACGGGGGGGGGGGGGGTTGCACTCTTCTTACCCCTACACTGTGCGTTACACACCCCTGACTCCTGCGCTCTTTTTGTTTTGCACTCATGACTCCTAATATGCATTACACACCCCTGCCCCCTGCATTCTGTGCACAAGACTCCCAGACTCCATTCACACCTACGCATCCCGGATTGCAGACGGAATTGCCGTGATTCTGCCCATGATTCCCGAATCCTTCGCTAATCGCAGGACACGCTCACGATCCCTTTACTTTCATGGGCACCCCAATCGCAGAGCAAAACTTCTTTTAGGTGACAGGCACCCCACGATTCTGTTTGCGTGACTGTCGCGGTTTGTCGGGCGACAATCGCGGCCAAATCGTGCTGCGGTTGGGGTGACGTGCCACGCGCCGCTAAAGTGTTCGGGCTTGAAGAAAAGGTGGCGACCCTGGCTGTAGCCACCACCTGGAAACCCACCCTGGCAAATGCTGTGCCGGTAGGGTTGCCACCTTTTCTTCAAGCCAAACCTGAACAGTTTAGCGGCCCGGGACACCGGCGCCCCAAGGATAGAAGTAATGCGGTGCGCAGTTAACAGGGGGTGTGGCCAAATTGCTCTTGCTGATGTCACCGCTCTGCCCCCCCCCCCACCAGTGACGCCGAACCTGCCCCCAGACAGTCGCCCGGACGGCAACAGATTAGTGTGTGACTATCTTGGTTACTTGGAAACCACAGCCCAGTCTGAATAATGTGTCCGGGTTTCAGTCCGCCCTGAAACCCAGACACAATGATTCAAAACCCGGACTGTCCCGGGTGAATCCCAGACAGGTGGCAACCCTATGTGCAGCTGTAGTCACTGTCTGTGTCCCCATCAAAGAGATATCCCATCAGTTCCTGTCCTTTTGACACCCCTTTTGCCAGGACAGGAAACAAGGCCATATTTTTTTTCCAGCAGGGACACAGGCAGCAATAAAAAAAAAACTTACATAGGTTCTAACCCCTCACCAGAAAAACTTTTTTTGAGCTGGAGTTGGGCTTTGATCATTCCCTCGTGGTCTTTATAAAAGTCCACTTTTGTTGAACAAAAAAATAAATTAAAAAATGTCTCTCCTTATTCATTTTACAGCTTTCAGGATGACTAACAGCAAAAAAGAAAAATAAAATAAATAAAAATAAAATATCGACTTTACAGCGGTTGAATCGCAATACCGAAATTAGCCACAAGATGTCCCTTATGTTCAGAGAAGTGAGAATAAGGAAATGCATCGGCCATGCTGAGCTGCGATTTGCGCTCCATAGCACAGAAGTGAGCAATTCCCTAACACCGTTCAGAAAAGACTTTGCACATCTGATTGGTTACAATGTTGATTTTAAGATCAAGACAACATTGTTTTATTATATTATCTGTTTACAAAATTATATATATATTTTTTTTGTAGTAGTATTTACTTTTTTTTTTTTTTTGAGCTTGAAGTTTATAAACAACATTTAATGTTCTATACCAAAAACAAAACATCGCTTGTCCTTAAAGTGTATCTACATCCCCAAACCTTATAGATAGGATGGAGAGCGGATTAGAAGCTCTGTCTGGTTTTACTGCTATCTGAGGCTCCGTTAGAGAGAGAATTTCCCTCACTTCCTGTCCTGGAACAGCCTTTTACTAGACAGAAAAGTGAGCAAAAACTCCAGTTTTCTCCTTCTTAACCAAAAATAATAATACATATATATATATATATATATATATATAATGATTGTCTCCCCTGCAGATTGTGTAAGTTTTGCCCACTTGCAAAGAAATGAAGGGTCTATCATTTTTATCATAGGTGTATTTTATATGATAGAGACAGAATATCAACCAAAAATCCAGGAAAAAAACACAATACAAATGTTATAAATGGAGTTGCAGTTCAGTGAGTAAAATAAGTATTTTTAACCCCTACCAACCAACAATAATTCTGCCCCCCCCCCACAGACTGGCTAGAGTAGGTGCTCATGTGGTACACAGATTAGTCCTGGCAATGTAAAGCTGGCCATACACCTATAGATTATCTGCAGATTTTCTATGGATAGATGGAAAAAGTGGGAGATTCCTCCATCCACAAAGTTTAGGGAACATGGAGAAATCTGTTGCACTTTTTCCATCTAACCATAGAAAATCTGCAGATAATCTATAGGTGTATGGCCAGCTTTAGAAGGACCTCCTAATGACAACTCGTTATGTGTATAAAAGACACCTGTCCACAGAATCTCTTTCTTCCTTTCAAACCTCACCATCATTAGACAAGACCAATGAGCTGCCAGAGGATGTTGGGGACAAGATTGTAGACCTGCACAAGGCTGGAATAGGCTACAAGACCATCAGCAAGAAGCTTGGTGAGAAGAAGACAACTGTTGGAGCGATTATTCACAAATACAAAATAACCATCAATCGCCCTCGGTCTGGAGCTCCCATGCAAGATTTCTCCTCATGGGGTGAGGATGGTCATGAGAAAAGTGAGGGATCAGCCCAGAACTACACGAGAGGAGATTGTGAAGGATCTCAAGGCAGTTGGGACCACAGTCACCAAACAAACCATTGGTAACACAATACGCCGCCATGGATTGAAATCCTGCAGCGCCCCCTAGGTCCCCCTCCTCAAGAAGGCCCATGTACAGGTCCATCTGAAGTCTGCCAATGAACATCTAAATGATTCAGAGAAGGATTCTGTAGTCAGATGAGACCAAAATTGAGCTCTTTGGCATTAACTCGACTTGCCGTGTTTGGAGGAAGAAAAATGCTGACTATGACCCTAAGAACTCCTTCCCTACAGTCACACACGGAGGTGGAAATATGATATTTGGGGCTGTTTCTCTGCTAAAGGTTCAGGACGACTTTGCCCCATTGAGGGGCCAATGGACGGGGCCATGTATTGTAAGATCTTGGATGAGAACCTTCTTCTCTCAACCAGAACACTGAAGATGGGTCATGGATGGGTCTTCCAGCATGACAATGACCCAAAACATATCACCAAGGCAACAAAGGAGTGGCTCAAGAATAAGCAAATTAGGGTCATGGAGTGGCCTAGCCAGTCACCAGACCTAAATCCTATAGAAAGTTTATGGAAGGAGCTGAAACTTCGAGTTGCCAAGAGAGAGCCAAGAAACCTTAAAGGATTTAGAGAAGATCTGTAAAGAAGAGTGGACCAAAATCCATTACTATATAATACAAAGGGCCCCTGCCTCCGCCATTACTGGATAAAAACAGGGACCCCTGCCTCAGCCATTACTGGATAAAAACAGGGACCCCTGCCTCAGCCATTACTGGATAAAAACAGGGGCCCCTGCCTCAGCCATTACTAGATAAAAACAGCGGCTCCTGCCTCAGCCATTACTAGATAAAAACAGCGGCCCCTGCCTCAGCCATTACTGGATAAAAACAGGGGCCCCTGCCTCAGCCATTACTAGATAAAAACAGCGGCTCCTGCCTCAGTCATTACTGGATAAAAACAGGGGCCCCTGCCTCAGCCATTACTGGATAAAAACAGCGGCTCCTGCCTCAGCGATAACTATATAATACCGGAGGGGCCCCTACCTGGGTTGTGGCCCTTGTCTGTCACTCACAACGATGGGGGACTCCTGGTGGGATCTTTGCAGCAGCCGTGACTCTCTCTGTCCATCAATGGAGGGAACTCTCAGGACTGGGAATCCTTTTTCCTTGGTCGGGGGTCTGTATGAGGAGTCAGGGGCCAGGGTTTTTATTCCGGGTCCCGAGGGGCCCGCCTATATTCTGAGTACCCCCCCATGCTGAGAGGTAAATGTCATCTCCAGACCCCCTGTATGGGGGCAGCCATTCAGTCATCAGCCCCGGAGATCAGCTTATTTACACAATGAATTTTAACCATTTATTGGTCATGTAAATCCAATCAGTAAAATCTCATGGAATCTTTAATATGTTAATGTCATTTCACCAATCTTTTTTTTTCTAATCTACAAATGTAATGAATGGAATCCCCGGTGATCCCGCCATGGAGTTCCTTGTTTACTTCCTGTTACAGGGTGACAACGCTCTGTTCATGCTTCCTATTTGGTCCGCTGTTGTCACCATCAGGAATCCTCCGCTGCAGCTGATGTTTGGTGAATGTCAGACTCACTTCTTTATAAATAGGGCCTCGTACAGTTCCACTTTTTTATAGGGTTCAATCCATGTCGGTCAACGTGATCGATTTTACTTCAAGGTGTGCAAAACTCTGCCTGCACTTTGCACTTCTGCACTCAGCCTAATCCAATAAAACAATTGAAGTTTATTGCGGAGGGTTAATTATCTCTGAGGGTCAATCACAAAGAAATGCAGAGAATTTATTTCTTTTACAGGGCTCCAGATTGCCTGAACAAAGATGGCGCCGTCCTTCTGGAGAGAAGAGCGGATGAAAGCCTCGTCAGCGGGAAGTCCTGTGATCTCTATGAGAGGTAATAAATACCTGGAAGTGTTACATTTACCAGGAATCATATATCTAAAGATATATCCACCATGACTGATGCATTATACAGAGCATCCAGGAAAGTATTCACAGCGCTTCACTTTTTCCACATTTTGTTATGTTGCAGCCTTATTCCAAGATGGATTAAATTAATTATTTTCCTCAAAATTCTACAAACAATCCCCCATAATGACAACGTGAGAGAAGTTTGTTTGAAATCTTTGCAAATCTATTAAAAATTAAAAAAAGGAAAGAATCCCATCTACATAATTATCACAGGCTCCTCCCATGTACATAAGTATCACAGGCTCCTCCCATGTAAATAATTATCACAGGCTCCTCCCATGTACATAAGTATCACAGACTCCTCCCATGTACATAAGTATCACAGGCTCCTCCCATGTACATAAGTATCACAGGCTCCTCCCATGTACATAAGTATCACAGGCTCCTCCCATGTACATAAGTATCACAGGCTCCTCCCATGTACATAAGTATCACAGGCTCCTCCCATGTACATAAGTATCACAGACTCCTCCCATGTACAGAAGTATCACAGGCTCCTCCCATGTACAGAAGTATCACAGACTCCTCCCATGTACATAAGTATCACAGACTCCTCCCATGTACATAAGTATCACAGGCTCCTCCCATGTACATAAGTATCACAGGCTCCTCCCATGTACATAAGTATCACAGGCTCCTCCCATGTACATAAGTATCACAGGCTCCTCCCATGTACATAAGTATCACAGACTCCTCCCATGTACAGAAGTATCACAGGCTCCTCCCATGTACAGAAGTATCACAGACTCCTCCCATGTACATAAGTATCACAGGCTTCTCCCATGTACATAAGTATCACAGGCTCCTCCCATGTACATAAGTATCACAGACTCCTCCCATGTACATAAGTATCACAGGCTCCTCCCATGTACATAAGTATCACAGACTCCTCCCATGTACATAAGTATCACAGGCTTCTCCCATGTACATAAGTATCACAGGCTCCTCCCATGTACATAAGTATCACAGACTCCTCCCATGTACATAAGTATCACAGGCTCCTCCCATGTACATAAGTATCACAGACTCCTCCCATGTACATAAGTATCACAGGCTTCTCCCATGTACATAAGTATCACAGGCTCCTCCCATGTACATAAGTATCACAGACTCCTCCCATGTACATAAGTATCACAGGCTCCTCCCATGTACATAAGTATCACAGGCTCCTCCCATGTACATAAGTATCACAGACTCCTCCCATGTACAGAAGTATCACAGACTCCTCCCATGTACATAAGTATCACAGGCTCCTCCCATGTACATAAGTATCACAGACTCCTCCCATGTACAGAAGTATCACAGGCTCCTCCCATGTACAGAAGTATCACAGACTCCTCCCATGTACAGAAGTATCACAGACTCCTCCCATGTACATAAGTATCACAGGCTCCTCCCATGTACATAAGTATCACAGGCTCCTCCCATGTACATAAGTATCACAGACTCCTCCCATGTACATAAGTATCACAGGCTCCTCCCATGTACATAAGTATCACAGACTCCTCCTCCCATGTACATAAGTATCACAGACTCCTCCCATGTACATAAGTATCACAGACTCCTCCCATGTACATAAGTATCACAGGCTCCTCCCATGTACATAAGTATCACAGACTCCTCCTCCCATGTACATAAGTATCACAGACTCCGCCCAGGTACATAAGTATCACAGACTCCGCCCAGGTACATAATTATATTGGGCTCCTCCCATCTATATAAGTATCAGTGTTCAGTAACACTTACAGGTCTTTCCCCTCCCCTTGCCTGTGATTGGACAGAGAATAGAAGAAGCAGTAGACAGATGAGCTCATCTCTCTTTCACTCTGATCTCTCCTCCTATCAGAATGTCCCGTTTAGCACATTAATACTTTTACACAACCAATTGGCTCCATGTGCTGCTTCTCCCTCTCCCAGTGTAAGCTCTGTTGTACAGGGGCTATAAGAGGCCAGTACCAGGTCCAAAAACATTTTCTTAGCCTTTCTTTCCTGTCTTTTCACCTGGTGATCTGGCCAGTAAGTCTGTTGTTTTTCAACAGAACAAGCAGTCCTGCAGCGGATGTATCATTTACAGGGATGAGACAAACCATTTACCACTGACAGGGGTCCTTACAATGATCAGCCTTTGTTTATTGATGTAAAACCTTTATCCCAAAAGGAACAAAACTGTTTGCTGTAGCTGATTATAAAGTATTAGCTGGAGTTTGGCTTCAATTTGTTAGATGTACTAGCAGATTTAGATACACTAACACCCCCCCCCCAAGACTGACAAGGCTGCTGTCCAAAGTTGCCTCTTGTGCTCCTTCATCCACAGTGGGGGGGGGGGGGGGGCGCTCTAATACAGGAGGTGTGTTAATGGCAATGCTGGTGTCTGATGTGCCCCCTGTGCTCCTTCATCCAGAGTGGGGGGGGGGGCTCTAATACAGAAGGTGTGTTACTGGCCAGACCTCAAGGTGAAAACAGAGGGGGGGGGGAGTCTAAAAAAATAAAACGAATGCAGCCGCCACATCTAATGATTGGTTTACTGCAATTTATGACATTTTTGGATTACCGTCAATGAATGTGGAGCCGCCATATAAAGTTCTTTACAATGCAGAGAAGGAATGAGAACGAATCGGTTTGCAGCGTCTCTTCCAACGGAGTTGTAGAAAGAAAGCAGAGACAAAGGTACAACTTCTTCTCTTTTATTAGTACAGACGGTGCATTCAGTGATAATACAGAGACTCCGAGGAACTCCATCAGTTGGGGGATCCCAGGGGGGGAGGGGGGGGTTGGTCACAGAAATATAGGTTGTGGCATGCAGGGCTGGGCCAAGGGGTAGGCAGAAGAGGCAGACGCCTTGGGTGCTTCATATAAAAAAAAAAGGGGGTGGGGGGTATAGGAATCACACTTTGGTCTTTTCACTTTGCATGGTAAAGGACCTCATCCCTTCACTGCCGGCATGGCACAATCATGGCAGAGATCCATTACACCCAGAGATGGGCGCTAATAATAAAAAATAGACTTGCACTTGCAATGTACATGGAGCTCCTCCTATGTTATGTTATGTTATATGTTATGTTATGTTATAATATATGTTATGTTATGTTATGTTATATTATATGTTATGTTATGTTATGTTATGTTATATTATATGTTTTGTTATGTTATGTTATGTTATATTATATGTTATGTTATGTTATGTTATGTTATATTATATGTTATGTTATGTTATGTTATGTTATGTTATATTATATGTTATGTTATGTTATATTATATGTTATGTTATGTTATGTTATGTTATGTTATGTTATATTATATGTTATGTTATGTTATGTTATATTATATGTTATGTTATGTTATGTTATGTTATGTTATATTATATGTTATGTTATGTTATGTTATATGTTATGGTGCTGGGATGATTGAAGTGCTAACACCAGGTGTTTGGAGTATGTTTATCTGCTGATTGTTAAAGCGGGGGTTCACCCACACCGCCAAAAAAAAAAAACATTAAAAGCCAGCAGCTACAAATACTGCAGCTGCTGACTTTTAATACATGGCCACTTACCTGTCCCTGGGTCCAGCGATGTCGGCAGGAGATGCCGAGAACTTGCTCGGTTCTCGGCAGCTGCCGCCGCCATCCTAGATGTGGGAATCAGGAAGTGAAGCATTGCGGCTTCACTTCCCGGTTCCTTACTGCGCATGCGCGAGTCGCGCTGCGCGTCCCAAGTGGTCCCCGCTCTCTCCTGGGAGCTGTGTGTTCCCAGCAGACAGCGCGGTGGGGACGGGAAGAGGCATAGATTCCCATGGGAGTCTATGCCGGAAGTGGGTGCAAATACCTGTCTTAGACAGGTATCTGCACCCCCCTCCCCCCTGAAAGGTGCCAAATGTGACACCGGAGGGGGGGAGGGTTCCGAAAAGCAGAAGTTCCATTTTTGTGTGGAACTCCACTTTAAACTTTCTAGAATACACATATTTTTATTGTGTAGGATCTGGGGCTGCTGTCCTGTCATTTCCCTCTCCCCGTCTCTCTCTCTCCCCCTCTCTCCCTCTCCATCCCTCATTCATCTCAGACTCTAACCACACCTTCTTGAGCCACGCCCATTATGTCGCGTAAACCACGCCCATTTTTCGCTGCGACACGCTTCGCGCGCCGCGCTTGTATATTTTTCCTATGCCACGCCTACAAACGAATGCCCCACCCCCTAATTATTGTACGGCTCCGCCTACAGCCACAAAAGTGTCCCACATTTTTTTTTTTTACAATGTTGGCAACTATGCACCAAGTGAGTTTAATTACCACCTTAATCAGCCACAGGTGGCAACCATATCCCCAGCGCTACCCGATGTGCCCGTCGTCTAGATGGGGTAAATGCCAATGGACCAGCAAACAGCGGGGAGGGGGGGGGGCTAGGGTGGTCGTTTGCCCTACCTGAATCAATATATATCCGATCAATGCCCGTATTACCATTGAAGTTCCTGTGTCCTCCTCTGTGGTGCACCAAATATCTCCTATAACGTCGATGTCCTCTTGACATTTTGAGCTGTTAATCTCACATTGATTGGATATACATTGATTCCGGGTGGGTTGTACTGAATTAGGTTTTCCTGACCTATTCTGTTTGAGATTTTTTGATGTGTTTAGTATCTGTAAGAAGATGTTATATAGTATACAACGATTTTTGTATGTCTCTAAGATACCGTTCTTAAATTATAGTGACCATAAGTGCAGGACTTCTCTCCTGATGAAGCCATCGTATGGCGAAACATGTAGAGCAAGAAATGACTGCTGTTCATCCACTATATGGTTACAGTATGGTGATTATCCCGATTGATTTTATGTATAAATACATTTGATATTTTTAGATATCTGTTTTGTTTTGATCTATTTGTGGCATCCTAAAAGTCCCATCATTCCTTTCCTATCAAAATACTTTCATATCGGGGATGTGGTGCCGTCAGCAAATAATAATATATATTTTATAATAATATTTGTGGTGTTGTGTGTATTACCCGTCACACTGAAGCTGGCGCGGGGCTTTCCTCTGTTCTCTTCATCGCCTACTAATATGGACTTTATATGTTATATTATATTTTATTAGCGCTGCACATTGATATTTTAGTTTTGATATTTGCGATCAACAAATTTGATGATGGCTCCTGATTTATGAATTTTCTATTATAGGTAGCGCGGATTACTTACTTTTATATTTTAAGCCCATACGAGAGCAGACTGGCCTTAGATCGACTGTTCTCGAACAGGAATGGTCATAGATGGACTGAAATTTGTCCGGTCCCTGCAGAACGGGTCAAGCTTCCATCTATCTGTGGCCGGTGTTCCGTCAGAATCAGCGACCCGTCAGATTAGTTAACGGAAGTGACGTTCCGTCAGCTGCGCGCGCGTTCCGCCGCTACCAGGTTTGCCCATCTGACAGAACACCTGCAGTCAGAAGAAGACGGCAGCGGACATCTTACTACACCCAGCTACGTCTTGACATTCACAGTCATTTTAGCATCACAGATGTCAGTAAACTATATTTATTTATTTATATACGCTGACTTTTTTGCTAAAATTACTGTGAAATTCAAGACGTAGCTGGGTGTAGTAAGATGTCCGCTGCCGCCTTCTTCTGACTGCAGGTGTTCTTTAGATTAGTAAACCTGGTAGTGGTGGAACGCATGCGCAGCTGACGGAACGTCACTTCCGTTACCTAATCTGACGGGTCGCCGATTCTGACGGAACACCAGCTTTCGTGACCTGATTCCTAATCCCAACATATTCGGTCAGCTACAGTGTGATGTCCATGATCTAGAAATTTTTAGTCATAGAGTACCTAAATTCTACTTTAGCACATACAGTATCTCACAAAAGTAAGTACACCCCTCACATTTGTGTAAATCTTTTCTTCTCTCTTTTCATGTGACAACACTGAAGAAATGACACTTTGCTACAATGTAAAGTAGTGAGTGTACAGCTTGTATAACAGTGTAAATTTGCTGTCCCCTCAAAATAACTCAACACACAGCCATTAATGTCTAAACCGCTGGCAACGGATATCCTGATCTATATGGCACGGTGATCATTTCACAGAGTATCTACTTCTTGGTGAGCGGATTCCGGAGCTCCGCATCCTCATTCAGCTACAGTGTGATGTCCTTCATCTAGAAATCTCCAATTTTGCCATAGAGGATCTAAATTCTACTTTAACAGATATGAGATGGGGAATCCTGATCTATAGGACACAGTGACAGATACACAGAGGAGCTACTTCATAATGACCCGATTCCTAATCTTAATGTAGCAAAGCAGACTTCACCGCACAGGTAGAATTCAAATCAGGTGGACAAATTTATTACCTCCAGGAAGAAAGAGCCCCGGGTGCTGGCTAATGCTGAGCCCTGATTAAAAGTAGAGATCCAAAACATACTGTCCCGAGGCACTATAAAGAATTCCATGATGGAAATCCTGATGGATCACAGTTTGTCATTATTGACAAATACACACCACCCTGGAGAGGGGGTGCCAAAACTAGAGGGGTATCCCGTCTTGAAATGTTTTGGATACATGAGATACAGACATTTGCCCCACTAGGGTTGAATGTGGAGGTAGATGTCAATGTCTTCATAGATCAATCATAATATATAGGGCTTCTGGGGATTTATGGATGAATATGCATGATCTAAACTAACTGCATACATAATTCTCATAGACATTTGCCCTATGAGGGTTGAATGTGGAGATAGATGTCTAAGCCTTTATTGATCAATCATAATTTATATAACCTTTGGTGATTTATAGATGAATATGTATGATCTAAATTAATTGTATACATAATTTTTACCTTTTGGGTTGTTACAATCGACTGAAAATGTTTGTATCTATGTGAATCCAGTCCATTGAATTCCCCATGTATAAGACATCTTACATGCTATACACATATGTAACCCTTCAATTTGGTCATATATATGGAGTTATTATTGGAATTATGTTTTGAGCTAATAGCATTGACATTTGCATCTAATTCATCGAAAGGGATGCGGAAATGTATAGGGCAGCATACACTCAGCTAGATGAATGCTCACATGAGTCAATGTTTTCTCCCGCAGACAGAAAGTTGAGTGGTTTTGGACTGCTCAATTTTATATTTCCATCAAAACTGGTAAATAAAAGATTTCCTATGAGAAATCGTGTAAGTTTATCTGACGTTTGCGACGCCGTGCGTTCTGTGGATGCAACGCACGGTGGAACGCAAGCTTCCTATGAATTAAGCATAGTTGAAACGCAAGCTGCCTCAGAACGAGGCTTGCTTAAGCGCATTTCCGTTTCCGCGTCATGACGTCACGACGTGATATCGCGAGATGTGCGGGGAAACATCTCCGCACACATAGGGAAATATTTCTAGCTTTAACCACATCAAAACATTGATATCAGACATAATACTATCCTCTCCCCGATACACTAGAATGTGGAGAAGTGGGTCTTTGTTGCATTGGGATTATTGGGCCGTTTTACATGGGGGTGGGACACAAGATACACCCGTGATATCGAGGCTTGGAACGCACGCGGGTCCGCCATTTTGGGCATCCCGGAAGTGCCAATATACTGAATTGAATGGGCTGGAGTCACATGATATGGATTACAGTACCTATATTAGGGAGTCAGGCTGCAGTGGATGGATACCCCTAGACGAAGTCTTGTTAGATGAAACGCGTCGGAAGGACTCCACTGCCGCCTTCATTTTATGTACAAGCGCTTTTTTATCTTCACAAATGTAAGTGTATTTCTTTTTTTATTAAAAACACTTTGTTTACAGAATCACACTATGTGGCCCCTTTTTTTCCTTATGGGCCGTTTGATGGGATACTTTATGCTACATGTGGAGAAGACACTTCCATGAAGTACCCTGGGATCCCTTCACCTCCAGGTTGCCAAGGTCTTCCCCCTATTGCCGGTGTGCAATACAAGCTGGTTTGACCCTTACAGTATATGCTGATTTGGGTCCAAACCCTCCGGTAAGCTTCCACCTTTACTGGCTGTGGGGAATCACACGTTTTCGTGAAGACACTGTGGTGTGGTGTATCGAATTTGTCCTGTGTTTGCCAACCAACCAGATCCATTCTATACATATGGTGGACTAAATAGTAACCAGCTGCGTATTGTCTTTCATATTAGTTTATACAGAGTTATATGGTGGTGACGGCATTCTGCACATCTTCACAGGTGGTGACCATTTAGGTCCTCATCATTTATGGATTTCAATCATTACTCCACTGATGGACATTCAACTTGTTTTTGATGGACATTTAATTGCTACTCAAGGCACCTGATACTTATTCATCATAAATTGTATATTTAAGGTGTATTCTCATTTAGCGCTACACTTTTTGTTTTTTAATGCTGAGCCAAGCAGGAAATATACGAGAAGATCTGGACAGCCGCTCACCGTGTCTTTATTGTAAAAACTGGATCATAAGGGCACACAGGACACTACAGCGAAAAAATACAGGAAGACAGCTGATTCCTAATCTTGACATAATCGCTCAGCTACAGTGTGATGTCCTTAAACTCGAATTTCTCTAACTTGGTGGCACAGTGGAAATGCATATCCAGGCGTTGTGTTTGGTGACCATACACTGTTGTGTTAGTCCCAGGCCTCCCCGGCTAGCCCTCCCTTGGAACCGCAGTTACACTTTCTGGGCGTGGGCGAAGTAGAACCCCTCGTAGTCGGAGAGGTCGGGGTCGGCGTCGGCAGGCTTCCCGAAAGTGGCCAGCTCTATGATACGATAGCCGTTCGCGGAAATCGATTCTTTGAGGAACTTCTCGTTGACGGGCAGCGAGAACACCTTCTCGGTGCCGACCTCGTAGTAGTTGGCGGCCAGGTCCCCCGCCAGCAGCAGGTGCCCGTCGGGCTTGAGGAGGTTGGACAGGTGCCTGAGGGCCACGCCGTAGGCCTCGAAATTTTTGCAGGCCGCTTCCAGGCAGACGGTGGCCGTGACGCAATCGGCTTTGGGAGCTTCGACCGGTGCCAGAGGATTGCTCTTGCTGACGTCACAGTGCAAAACCTGCTTTATTTTTCCCCTCAGCTTCTCTTCCTTCTCCTTGGTGGTCACTCTGTAACAGATTGAGATTCGTTATTTTAATTACAGTATCTCACAAAAGTAAGTACACCCCTCACATTTGCGTAACTCTTTTCTTCTATCTTTTCATGTGACAACACTAAGGCCCCTTTCACACTGGGGCGGTTTGCAGGCGTTGTTGCGCTAAAAATACCGCCTGCAAACCGACCCAAAACAGCCGCTACTGTTTGTTCAGTGTGAAAGCCCGAGGGCTTTCACACTGAAGCGGTGCGCTGGCAGGAGAAGAAAAAAACTCCTGCAAGCCGCATTTTTGGAGCGGTGAAGGAGCGGTGTATTCCCCGCTCCTAAACCGCTCCTGCCCATTGAAATCAATGGGGCAGCGCGGCTATACCGCGGCTATAGCCGCGCTATGCGAGCGGTTTTAACCCTTTTTCGGTTTTAACCCTTTTTAACACCGCTAGCAGGCAAATACTGCCGCAAAAACGACGGTAAAGCAGCGCTAAAAATATCGCTGTTTTACCGCCGACGCCCCCACCACCCCAGTGTGAAAGCAGCCTAAGACTCAGTTCACACTGGGGTAACTTGTCAGGCGACTTAGCCGCTTGACAAGTCGCGCTTCATTCTGTACAATGGAACCGTTCTAATAGGAACGACACAAGTCGCTCTGACTTAGAAAAAGGTTCCTGTACTACTTTGGGGGCGACTTCAGGCGACTTGCATAGACTTCTATACAGAAGTCGTGTGCAGGTCGCCTGAGGCAGTCGCGCTGCAAGTCGTGCTGCCTCAGTGTGAACCGACACTTTGCTACAATGTAAAGTAGTGAGTGTACAGCTTGTATAACAGTGTAAATTTGCTGTCCCCTCAAAATAACTCAACACACAGCCATTAATGTCTAAACCGCTGGCAACAAAAGTCAGTACGCCCCTAAGTGAAAACGTCCAGATTGGGCCCTAAGTGTCAATATTTTGTGTGGCCGCCATTATTTTCCAGCACTGAGGAGGGGAGCAAGGGAAGAGGGACTTTGTATGAAGCACATGGTAGCGAGAAAGTAGTTTAGCTGAACAAAGGAAATTTTATTCATGTAGAATTGTAAACATATAATGTTATTATCAGGTTAATTGATAAGCTCAGTAACAACAGTACCCATGATGATAACAAAAAAGTGTCTCAAAATGTAATCCATCACCTTTACCCTCAGCTTCTTTATCAAGGCAGTGGTGGTCTTGGAGGTGTTTGGGGTGGTTATCATGTTGGAATACTGCCCTGCGGTCCAGTCTCTGAAGGGAGGGGATCATGCTCTGCTTCAGTAGGTCACAGTACATGTTGGCATTCATGGTCCCCTCAATGATCTGTAGCCCCCCAGTGCCGGCAGCACTCATGCAGCCCCAGACCATGGCACTCCCACCACCATGCTTGACTGTAGACAAGACACACTTGTCTTTGTCCTCCTCACCTGGTTGCCCCCACACACGCTTGTCACCATCTGAACCAAATACGTTTATCTTGGTCTCATCAGACCACAGGACATGGTTCCAGTAATCCATGTCCTTAGTCTGCTTGTCTTCAGCAAACTGTTTGTGGACTTTCTTGTACATCATCTTTAGAAGAGGCTTCCTTCTGGGATGACAGCCATGCAGACCAATTTGATGCAGTGTGCGGCGTATGGTCTGAGCACTGACAGGCTGACCCCCCACCCCTACAACCTCTGCAGCAATGCTGGCAGCACTCATACATCTATTTCCCAAAGACAACCTCTGGATATGACGCTGAGCACGTGACCTCAACCTCTTTGGTGGACCATGGCGAGGCCTGTTCTGAGTGGAACCTGTCCTGTTATACCGCTGTATGGTCTTGGCCACCGTGCTGCAGATCAGTTTCAGGGTCTTGGCAATCTTCTTATAGCCTAGACCATCTTTATGTAGAGCAACTATTCTTTTTTCAGATCCTCAGAGAGTTCTTTGCCATGAGGTGCCATGTTGTACTTCCAGTGACCAGTATGAGAGAGTGAGAGCGATAACACCAAATTTAACACACCTGCTCCCCATTCACACCTGAGACCTTGTAACACTAACGAGTCACATGACACCGGGGAGGGAAAATGGCTAATTGGGCCCAATTTGGAGATTTTCACTTAGGGGTGTACTGACTTTTGTTGCCAGCGGTTTAGACATTAATGGCTGTGTGTTGAGTTATTTTGAGGGGACAGCAAATTTACACTGTTATACAAGCTGTACACTCACTACTTTACATTGTAGACAAGTGTCATTTCTTCAGTGTTGTCACATGAAAAGATAGAAGAAAAGATTTACACAAATGTGACTGAGGGGTGTACTTACTTTTGTGAGATACTGTGTGTTTAGATCCTCCCTCAGTTTTGCACAGTTGTACCGGCTCCTCTCCTAGACTGAAACAGCTTCCTCTGATTTCCCTGCACACTGTGAGCTTCTCATAACGTGCATTAGAAGCTGCAGCAAGTCAGATAGAGCCTGGCTGGAGGACATCCAGCATCATCTAGCTCTTTCCTCCCCGCCTCCTTCATTCATTGGATTTCAGTTCCAATAAACATGGAGGCTCAGCAATATTATTTCTCTTTAGGACGTCTCTCTATGGCGGAGAGTCGGGAGGAATGATCTATAAATTCTCTGACACCATGGAAATGATTGCTGAACATAATACACTTACTTATTTCCTTCCAGCTCGCAGACGTGCCTCAGTATGGATGACCAATCGAAAGCGTCGGATTCTTTGTTCTGCCATTTCTGCAGCTGTTGCAGTTCGCTCTGTGTGAACCAGGTGGCGATAATCTCATTAAAGGCTTCACAGGAGGAGAGGAGCTGGTAGATGGAAGGGGCGGAGCCAATATCAATGAGGGTGTCGCCTTTCACCGCACCTGGGAAGGACAAGGTGAGATTGTTACCGCCCACCATCAATGTCCGCCAACTGAGCAGCGCAGACTGGATGGGTACAAAGGATGGCCCCGCCCTGAAATATGCAATTCTGGGGAAAAGGTTATCAGTCTGCAAACAAATACGATAAACTCTAGTTTAAGAATACATTCTTGAATATAATTTTTAATCGCCAAATGTCTTTTTTGTTGTATGTAGGAACGTAACCCCCCTGCCTTGGTCTCAATGTATGTAGGATTGTAGCCACCCAGCTTTGGTCCCAATGTATTTAGGAACGTAGCCCCCCTGCCTTGGTCCCCCTGTCTGTAGGAATGTAGCCACCCAGCTTTGGTCCCCCTGTATGTAGGAACGTAGCCACCCAGCCTTGGTTCCAATGTATGTAGGAACGTAGCCACCCAGCCTTGGTTCCAATGTATGTAGGATTGTAGCCACCCGGCCTTGGTCCCACTGTATGTAGGAACATAGCCACCCGGCCTTGGTCCCACTGTATGTAGGAATGTAGCCACCCTGCCTTGGTTCTAATGTATGTAGGATTGTAGCCACCCAGCTTTGGTCCCAATGTATTTAGGAGTGTAGCCCCCTTGCCTTGGTCCCATTGTATGTAGGAACGTAGCCACCCGGCCTTGGTCCCACTGTATGTAGGAACGTAGCCACCCGGCCTTGGTCCCCCTGTATGTAGGAATGTAGCCACCCTGCCTTGGTCCCACTGTATGTAGGAACGTAGCCACCCGGCCTTGGTCCCACTGTATGTAGGAACGTAGCCACCCGGCCTTGGTCCCCCTGTATGTAGGAACGTAGCCACCCGGCCTTGGTCCCACTGTATGTAGGAACGTAGCCACCCTGCCTTGGTCCCACTGTATGTAGGAACGTAGCCACCCGGCCTTGGTCCCACTGTATGTAGGAACGTAGCCACCCGGCCTTGGTCCCCCTGTATGTAGGAACGTAGCCACCCGGCCTTGGTCCCCCTGTATGTAGGAATGTAGCCACCCTGCCTTGGTCCCACTGTATGTAGGAACGTAGCCACCCGGCCTTGGTCCCACTGTATGTAGGAACGTAGCCACCCGGCCTTGGTCCCCCTGTATGTAGGAACGTAGCCACCCGGCCTTGGTCCCACTGTATGTAGGAACGTAGCCACCCGGCCTTGGTCCCACTGTATGTAGGAACGTAGCCACCCGGCCTTGGTCCCCCTGTATGTAGGAACGTAGCCACCCGGCCTTGGTCCCACTGTATGTAGGAACGTAGCCACCCGGCATTGGTCCCCCTGTATGTAGGAACGTAGCCACCCGGCCTTGGTCCCACTGTATGTAGGAACGTAGCCCCCTTGCCTTGGTCCCACTGTATGTAGGAACGTAGCCACCCGGCCTTGGTCCCACTGTATGTAGGAACGTAGCCACCCGGCCTTGGTCCCCCTGTATGTAGGAACGTAGCCACCCGGCCTTGGTCCCCCTGTATGTAGGAATGTAGCCACCCTGCCTTGGTCCCACTGTATGTAGGAACGTAGCCACCCGGCCTTGGTCCCACTGTATGTAGGAACGTAGCCACCCGGCCTTGGTCCCCCTGTATGTAGGAACGTAGCCACCCGGCCTTGGTCCCACTGTATGTAGGAACGTAGCCACCCGGCCTTGGTCCCACTGTATGTAGGAACGTAGCCACCCGGCCTTGGTCCCCCTGTATGTAGGAACGTAGCCACCCGGCCTTGGTCCCACTGTATGTAGGAACGTAGCCACCCTGCCTTGGTCCCACTGTATGTAGGAACGTAGCCACCCGGCCTTGGTCCCCCTGTATGTAGGAACGTAGCCACCCGGCCTTGGTCCCCCTGTATGTAGGAATGTAGCCACCCTGCCTTGGTCCCACTGTATGTAGGAACGTAGCCACCCGGCCTTGGTCCCACTGTATGTAGGAACGTAGCCACCCGGCCTTGGTCCCCCTGTATGTAGGAACGTAGCCACCCGGCCTTGGTCCCACTGTATGTAGGAACGTAGCCACCCGGCCTTGGTCCCACTGTATGTAGGAACGTAGCCACCCGGCCTTGGTCCCCCTGTATGTAGGAACGTAGCCACCCGGCCTTGGTCCCACTGTATGTAGGAACGTAGCCACCCGGCATTGGTCCCCCTGTATGTAGGAACGTAGCCACCCGGCCTTGGTCCCACTGTATGTAGGAACGTAGCCCCCTTGCCTTGGTCCCACTGTATGTAGGAACGTAGCCACCCGGCCTTGGTCCCCCTGTATGTAGGAACGTAGCCACCCGGCCTTGGTCCCCCTGTATGTAGGAATGTAGCCCCCTTGCCTTGGTCCCCCTGTATGTAGGAATGTAGCCACCCTTTGGCCTAAATATAGAATTGGATTTGAATTGTTTCCTGTCTAATTGATAATTTGTTTTCATTTTTATATTATTTTATTATCATTTTCATTTTATTTTTATTTCATTGTTATATTTATTTTTAATATTTTTTATTTTATTTCATTAAATTTTTTTTTTTATTTTTTTTTTCATTTTTATACTTATTCTCTTGTAAACAACGAGGTTATCAATGTTTTATGCATTGTTTCTTTTCTTTTAAATATAACGTTTTAATGTAATGATTTCTATGTCATAGCACGTTGTATTATATGTATACAACATTAGTCAATAAAGTTTTTGGAATCACTTGTAACTAACAGGAAGTGATGTTACGCAGAGGAAGTTGGTGTTTGATTACACCAGATAGATTTGGTTGCTTACTATTGGCTATATGGAGGAGAGGAGGTAACCGCTCCTCGTATATAAATTTCACAATCCGAAACCGGAAGCCATGTCCTTGATCACGCCCTGGAGGAGGGGCGAAATTTCCGGTTTCGCAAACCAGTGACGCAACTTCCGCCGTCCATGGAACGCACGCCGTCCGTACACTGATGCCGGTGTTCCATCAGATATGGCGACCCGTCAGAATTGGTAACGGAAGTGACGTTCCGTCTAGGACTGCCACCTGTCCAGGATTCACCCGGACAGTCCGGGTTTTGAATCATGTGTCCGGGTTTCAGTCTGCCTGAAAACCCGAACACATTATTCAGATGACCGGGCTGTGGCTCCCCAAGTAACCAAGATAGTCACATGCAATCTGTTCCGGGAGCTGCGGAAGGATGTCTAGGGGCAGGTTCGGCATCAATGGGGGGGGCAGGGCGATGATGTCAGCAATTTGGACACACCCACTGTTCACTGAGGCATGCTATAAGTACCGCATTACGATTCTCCTTGGGGCATCTAAAGGTGTCCCCGGCCGCTAAACTGTTCAAGTTTGGCTTGAAGAAAAGGTGGCAACCCTAGTTCCATGGCCGCCATCTTGCTACACCCCGCACTACTCCACAGTAAGGATACACCGAGAAGGGGGCAAGCGGACATCTTGTTACACCCACCGGAGTTTTGCATTTCACATTTATTTTTTTCAGTAAACGGAGCTTATAAGGTGAAATATAGGATTTGGAAATCCATCGGATTGATTACATGTTGAATTATAAAAGCAGCGGTGTTCTGTCAGATTAGCAAACCTGTGAGATCAGCAGGCTTGTCGCTGCTTTTATAATTCAACATCTAAACAGTCCGACGGATTTCTAAAACCTGTATTTCACCTTGTAAGTGCATTTACTGTTAAAAATAAGTGTGAAATACCTTGGTCCCCCTGTATGTAGGAACGTAGCCCCCCTGTCTTGGTCCCCCTGTATGTAGGAACGTAGCCCCCCTGTCTTGGTCCCCCTGTATGTAGGAACGTAGCCCCCCTGTCTTGGTCCCCCTGTATGTAGGAACGTAGCCCCCCTGTCTTGGTCCCCCTGTATGTAGGAACGTAGCCCCCCTGTCTTGGTCCCCCTGTATGTAGGAACGTAGCCCCCCTGTCTTGGTCCCCCTGTATGTAGGAACGTAGCCCCCCTGTCTTGGTCCCCCTGTATGTAGGAACGTAGCCCCCCTGTCTTGGTCCCCCTGTATGTAGGAACGTAGCCCCCCTGCCTTGGTCCCCCTGTATGGAGGAGTGTAGCCCCCTGTCTTGGCCCCCCTGTATGTAGAAATGTAGCCCCCCTGCCATGGTCCCCCTGTATGTAGGAATGTAGCCCCCCTGTCTTGGCCCCCCTATATGTAGGAGTGTAGCCCCCCTGCCTCGGTCCCCCTGTATGCAGGAGTGTAGCCCCCCTGTCTTGGCCCCCCTGTATGTAGGAGTGTAGCCCCCCTGCCTTGGTCCCCCTGTATGCAGGAGTGTAGCCCCCCTGTCTTGGCCCCCCTGTATGTAGGAATGTAGCCCCCCTGCCTTGGTCCCCCTGTATGTAGGAGTGTAGCCCCCCTGTCTTGGTCCCCCTGTATGTAGAAATGTAGCCCCCCTGCCTTGGTCCCCCTGTTTGTAGGAATGTAGCCCCCCTGCCTTGGTCCCCCTGTTTGTAGGAATGTAGCCCCCCTGCCTTGGCCCCCCTGTTTGTAGGAATGTAGCCCCCCTGCCTTGGTCCCCCTGTATGTAGGAATGTAGCCCCCCTGCCTTGGTCCCCCTGTATGTAGGAATGTAGCCCCCCTGCCTTGGTCCCCCTGTATGTAGGAGTGTAGCCCCTCTGTCTTGGCCCCCCTGTATGTAGGAATGTAGCCCCCCTGTCTTGGCCCCCCTGTATGTAGGAATGTAGCCCCCCTGTCTTGGCCCCCCTGTATGTAGGAATGTAGCCCCCCTGTCTTGGCCCCCCTGTATGTAGGAGTGTAGCCCCCCTGTCTTGGCCCCCCTGTATGTAGGAGTGTAGCCCCCCTGTATGTAGGAGTGTAGCCCCCCTGTATATAGGAGTGTAGCCCCCCTGCCTTGCTGTCTCTGGAGATGAGATTATGGGATGTGTATAGAGCAGATGATCACAACTAACGTACACGGCTCATTCCAAACAAAGAGAAGTGGGGGGAGGGGAGTAGCCAATGGGTTTTGGGGCCCTAGTGCCGCCCCCCTTCATCAGGGTCAGGATTGGTGCATTCAGATATCAGCAGTTAGATTGCTGATAAATGAATTCTGATTGGTCGTTTAGGATTGCTGTGCACCGTGTATCAGCTAAGAGCTGCCATATATATCTGGATTCTGATTGGTCGCTCGGGGGACAAGGCGGAATTACCTGATGAGAAGACTTTGTGCATCTTCCCGATGGCGAATCTCAGGAAATCGTCGGCCAGGCTCCCCGATCCCAGGTGGAAGTAGGACTCCAGATAGGTGCGCGGGTTCATCTTGGCCTCGTACTCGGCGGCGGCGGTGAACTCGGCCATGGTGCCTCTGAGCTTCTCCGAAGAGTCTCTGTGCGCCGGATCCTCCGCCGAGTCCAAAGTTCTGCTGGGGGGGGGGGGGGGGGGGGAGGGCGGGGTCCACGCCCCGTGGAATGCCGAGGATATCGCAATCGCTGACTCCCCGCCATGAGGCCTCATCCCGACCCTGGAATACAAAACAGAACTATTCTCTCTGGAGAGGTTAACCCCTCGCACTCCGGAAGGTCTCCCCCCCCCCCTCCCCCTTCTTCGTGACCGGGCCATGTGTTCGCGATACGGCACTGCATTACTTTAGCTGACAATCGCGCGGTCGTTCGATGATCTACATACATGAAATTGACGTCCTTTTTTTGTGCTTTAAACAACACAAGAGCGACAATTTAGAAAAAAAAAAACACAAAACAATATTTTTCACTTTCTGCTATAAAACATCCAATAAAAAAAATATAAAAAATATAATTTCTTCATCAATTTAAGCCAAAATGTTTTCTGCTTCATGTCTTTGGTAAAAAAAAAAAAAGAATCCCAATAAGTGTTTATTGATTGGTTTGTGTAAAAGTCATTGTCTACAAACTATGAGATATACACTGGAATTCCATCAAGTCCAACCTATGTGTGTGATTATACATCAGTGGGAGGAATAGTGCCCCATCATTGGTGTCAGTGGGGGGAATAGTGCCCCATCATTGGTGTCAGTGGGAGGAATAGTGCCCCATCATTGGTGTCAGTGGGAGGAATAGTTCCCCATCATTGGTGTCAGTGGGAGGAATAGTGCCCCATCATTGGTGTCAGTGGGAGGAATAGTGCCCCATCATTGCTGTCAGTGGGAGGAATAGTGCCCCATCATTGGTGTCAGTGGGAGGAATAGTGCCCCATCATTGGTGTCAGTGGGAGGAATAGTGCCCCATCATTGCTGTCAGTGGGAGGAATAGTTCCCTATCATTGGTGTCAGTGGGAGGAATAGTGCCCCATCATTGGTATCAGTGGGAGGAATAGTGCCCCATCATTGCTGTCAGTGGGAGGAATAGTGCCCCATCATTGGTACCAGTGGGAGGAATAGTGCCCCATCATTGGTGTCAGTGGGAGGAATAGTGCCCCATCATTGGGGTCAGTGGAAGGAATAGTACCCCATCATTGGTGTCAGTGGGAGGAATAGTGCCCCATCATTTGTGTCAGTGGGAGGAATAGTGCCACATCATTGGTGTCAGTGGGAGGAATAGTGCCCCATCATTGGTGTCAGTGGGAGGAATAATGCCCCATCATTGGTGTCAGTGGGAGGAATAGTGCCCCATCATTGGTGTCAGTGGGAGGAATAGTGCCTCATCATTGGTGTCAGTGGGAGGAATAGTGTCCCATCATTGGTGTCAGTGAGTGGAATAGTGCCACATCATTGGTGTCAGTGGGAGGAATAGTGTCCCATCATTGGTGTCAGTAGGAGGAATAGTGCCCCATCATTGGTGTCAGTGGGAGGAATAGTGCCCCATCATTGGTGTCAGTGGGAGGAATAATGCCCCATCATTGGTGTCAGTGGGAGGAATAGTGCCCCATCATTGGTGTCAGTGGGAGGAATAGTGCCTCATCATTGGTGTCAGTGGGAGGAATAGTGTCCCATCATTGGTGTCAGTGAGTGGAATAGTGCCACATCATTGGTGTCAGTGGGAGGAATAGTGTCCCATCATTGGTGTCAGTAGGAGGAATAGTGCCCCATCATTGGTGTCAGTGGGAGGAATAGTGCCCCATCATTGGTGTCAGTGGGAGGAATAGTGCCCCATCATTGGTGTCAGTGGGAGGAATAGTGCCCCATCATTGGTGTCAGTGGGAGGAATAGTGCCCCATCATTGGTGTCAGTGGGAGGAATAGTGCCCCATCATTGGTATCAGTGGGAGGAATAGTGCCCCATCATTGGTGTCAGTGGGAGGAATAGTGCCCCATCATTGGTATCAGTGGGGAGAATAGTGCCCCATCATTGGTGTCAGTGGGAGGAATAGTGTCCCATCATTGGTGTCAGTGGGAGGAATAGTGTCCCATCATTAGTGTCAGTGAGTGGAATAGTGCCACATCATTGGTGTCAGTGGGAGGAATAGTGCCCCATCATTGGTGTCAGTGGGAGGAATAGTGCCCCATCATTGGTGTCAGTGGGAGGAATAGTGCCCCATCATTGGTGTCAGTGGGAGGAATAGTGTCCCATCATTGGTATCAGTGGGAGGAATAGTGCCCCATCATTGGTATCAGTGGGAGGAATAGTGCCCCATCATTGGTGTCAGTGGGAGGAATAGTTCCCCATCATTGGTGTCAGTGGGAGGAATAGTGCCCCATCATTGGTGTCAGTGGGAGGAATAGTGCCCCATCATTGGTATCAGTGGGGAGAATAGTGCCCCATCATTGGTGTCAGTGGGAGGAATAGTGTCCCATCATTGGTGTCAGTGGGAGGAATAGTGTCCCATCATTAGTGTCAGTGAGTGGAATAGTGCCACATCATTGGTGTCAGTGGGAGGAATAGTGCCCCATCATTGGTGTCAGTGGGAGGAATAGTGCCCCATCATTGGGGTCAGTGGAAGGAATAGTACCCCATCATTGGTGTCAGTGGGAGGAATAGTGCCCCATCATTTGTGTCAGTGGGAGGAATAGTGCCACATCATTGGTGTCAGTGGGAGGAATAGTGCCCCATCATTGGTGTCAGTGGGAGGAATAATGCCCCATCATTGGTGTCAGTGGGAGGAATAGTGCCCCATCATTGGTGTCAGTGGGAGGAATAGTGCCTCATCATTGGTGTCAGTGGGAGGAATAGTGTCCCATCATTGGTGTCAGTGAGTGGAATAGTGCCACATCATTGGTGTCAGTGGGAGGAATAGTGTCCCATCATTGGTGTCAGTAGGAGGAATAGTGCCCCATCATTGGTGTCAGTGGGAGGAATAGTGCCCCATCATTGGTGTCAGTGGGAGGAATAATGCCCCATCATTGGTGTCAGTGGGAGGAATAGTGCCCCATCATTGGTGTCAGTGGGAGGAATAGTGCCTCATCATTGGTGTCAGTGGGAGGAATAGTGTCCCATCATTGGTGTCAGTGAGTGGAATAGTGCCACATCATTGGTGTCAGTGGGAGGAATAGTGTCCCATCATTGGTGTCAGTAGGAGGAATAGTGCCCCATCATTGGTGTCAGTGGGAGGAATAGTGCCCCATCATTGGTGTCAGTGGGAGGAATAGTGCCCCATCATTGGTGTCAGTGGGAGGAATAGTGCCCCATCATTGGTGTCAGTGGGAGGAATAGTGCCCCATCATTGGTGTCAGTGGGAGGAATAGTGCCCCATCATTGGTATCAGTGGGAGGAATAGTGCCCCATCATTGGTGTCAGTGGGAGGAATAGTGCCCCATCATTGGTATCAGTGGGGAGAATAGTGCCCCATCATTGGTGTCAGTGGGAGGAATAGTGTCCCATCATTGGTGTCAGTGGGAGGAATAGTGTCCCATCATTAGTGTCAGTGAGTGGAATAGTGCCACATCATTGGTGTCAGTGGGAGGAATAGTGCCCCATCATTGGTGTCAGTGGGAGGAATAGTGCCCCATCATTGGTGTCAGTGGGAGGAATAGTGCCACATCATTGGTGTCAGTGGGAGGAATAGTGCCCCATCATTGGTGTCAGTGGGAGGAATAGTGCCCCATCATTGGTGTCAGTGGGAGGAATAGTGCCCCATCATATTATTTTGCCCTGCTTAGCTTAGTATCGTCCACAAATACAGAGATTGAACTGTTTATCCCATCCTCCAGGTCGTTTATGAACAAATTAAATAGGATTGGTCCCAGCACAGAACCCTGGGGGACCCCACTACCCACCCCTGACCATTCCAAGTACTCCCCATTTATCACCACCCTCTGAACACGCCCTTGTAGCCAGTTGAACCCGTAATAACGAGATATCTAAATGAAGAGACCACTTGTAGCCTGGGATCCGGGTGGAGTGAAGGAACCGCCGTTTGCTCCAAGGGGAATTTGTCCCAATTCACACAGAAGCCGGAAGGATCTCCAAAGGTGTCAATTTCAACCAGAAGTGCTTTTTAGGGATTGGCGAGGGGTCGGGCGGTATACGAAAAGTATCATCTGCATGAAGTAAAATACCTTCCTCAATGGTTACCAATAGGGGGAGCTCTAATCAAAGGGGAAGTACGGATGTGTATGGCAAGGGATTCCATGGCCAAGGATAACAGGAGGGGGGCAACAAAGGACACCCCTGCCCCTATGTATTGGAAAAGCGTCAGGGCCATGGGAATTATCTCTGATGCGTGCCACCGGGGCAGTATAAAGGGGGCGTATCCATGCCACCGGAGCAGTATAAAGGGGGCGTATCCATGCCACCGGGGCAGTATAAAGAGGGCGTATATCCATGCCACTGGGGCAGTATAAAGGGGGCGTATTCATGCCACCGGGGCAGTATAAAGAGGGCGTATTCATGCCACCGGGGCAGTATAAAGAGGGCGTATATCCATGCCACTGGGGCAGTATAAAGGGGGCGTATCCATGCCACTGGGGCAGTATAAAGGGGGCGTATGTCCATGCCACCGGGGCAGTATAAAGGGGGCGTATCCATGCCACTGGGGCAGTATAAAGTGGGTGTATCCATGCCACCAGGGCAGTATAAAGGGGGCGTATCCATGCCACTGGGGCAGTATAAAGTGGGTGTATCCATGCCACTGGGGCAGTATAAAGGGGGCGTATCCATGCCACTGGGGCAGTATAAAGTGGGTGTATCCATGCCACCAGGGCAGTATAAAGGGGGCGTATCCATGCCACTGGGGCAGTATAAAGTGGGTGTATCCATGCCACTGGGGCAGTATAAAGGGGGCGTATCCATGCCACTGGGGCAGTATAAAGGGGGCGTATCCATGCCACGGGGGCAGTATAAAGGGGGCGTATATCCATGCCACCAAAACGAGGTCCAATCCCGTAGAGTTGCAGAATTTGGAATAAGTAGGACCATTCAACACTATCACAATCTTTACAGGTGTGGAGAGAAGCGATGACACAGGTAGGGGGCCAATCATGTGGATATTGCAGATTGTAGAGCAGCCTACAGATATTCATCCCGGTAGACCACCGACCAGATCCGTCTGATAACCTTCACCAGAACGCACAACGTGACCCACATTTCCTCTTCATCTGTGGTGAGAGCGGGGTGACACTTTATATTTGTAACCTTTATAAGTATTTCATCTAAAAATGTTACATCTATTTCATCAGTTGGTTGTCACACTGCATCTGATTGGATGGAGCTGCCTGAACTGAACCGGCAGTGAGGGGGCGGAGTCAGGGCACCTTTCATTCATGACGTATCAGATAGCTGCTGGGCTCGCACATATGTGAACCCGGCCTCAATCTTTAGAGCCTTTCTCCAGCCAAGCTGTGAAGGAGAGCCTAGAAAATACGTGAAAAGGAGGCGAGTGCTCCACCTACTGGCTGAAAAGGGGAACACAAAACAATCACATCCACCTGCAAGAAATCTGTTCTTCAAAAGTGTTTAATAGAATTTCTACAAACATACGGCACGTTCACTTCATTCGTTTGGGTTTAAATTTTATTCCACCGTTCATATTTACTCAACGAAAAAGAAAAACTAAAAACAGTGTCGGGACTTTGTATGAGGCTCTGACGATGATAGTTCATCAACCTCCATCGCTGGTACATTGAGAAAAGGACTTTATATGAAGCACACTACTAAATGAACCCCTTCAATACCGGGCACCGTCACCCCCCTTTCCTGCCCAGGGCAATTTCCAGCTTTCAGCGCTGTCGCACTTTGAATGACAATTGCGCGGTCGTGCTACACTGTAACCATGTGAAATTTTTATCACTTTCTTCCCACAAATAGAGATTTCTTTTGGTGGTATTTGATCAGCTCTGCGGTTTTTATTTTTTGCTAAACAAACTTAAAAAGACCGAAATTTTTGAAAACAAAAAAGTTTTTCTTCGTTTTTGGTTATAAAAAAAAAAAAAAATCTCCTTCACTGACGGGCACTGATGAGTTGGCACTGATATGTATAATTGCTGGGCACTAATAGGCGGGACTGATATGCAGCACTGCTTGGCATTATTGACGGCACTGATAGGTGGCACTGATGAGGCAGCACTCATAACATGGCACTGATGGGCACTGATATGTATAATTGCTGGGCACTAATATGCAGCACTGATTGGCACTAATAGGCGGCACTGATGGGCACTGACAGGCGGCTGTGATGGGCACTGACAGGCGGCTGTGATGGGCACTGACAGGCGGCACTGATTGGCATTGATAGGTGATACTGATTGGCACTGACAGGTGGCACTGATGGGCAGCACTGATGATGAAGTTCTGACAGGTGTTACTGTAGGGCACTGATTGGCAATGTGATGGGCACTGACTGGCACTGTGGTGGGCACTAATTGGCAGTGATTGGCACTTTGTTGGGCACTGACAGGTGATCTTGAGGGGGCAATGACTGGCAGATGATGGGTATCTTTTGGGCAACTGTGGTGGCACATCTGATAGGGCTGTGCTGATAATCAATGTGCTGATTATTATGAACACACGATCAGTCATTTCTCCCCTGAAAGAACCGGGATCTGTGTGTGTCTCTGTCACGAGCGATCGTGGGTGCCCGGCGTTCATCGCGAGCAGCGGGCACGTGCACATGCCTCTGGTGCACGCGCTCCCCTAGTGGCCACAGGGCGAATCGTAACATGACGTTGTTTCGCCCAGCCGAGGCCCTGCTAAAACTAGGGAGGCTGGTCGGCAAGTGGTTAATGTTCACATATTATCCTGGAATCGCATACGGCACTAATTATATATACCACAGCTGATAATTGGAGATCTCATCTTTACGTGTATTCATTTGGCGTTGGTGCTGCCGCCTTGCCGCAGGTGTTCCCGCCTCCGCTCCCGGGGGGTGACGTCTTCTATATTGCCTCCATTTATTGATATCATCAACCAGTGGCGTCGCTAGGGGGAGGCTTTTGGGGCTATATCCCCGAATCTCAACAGTTTTATCTATTTACTGCTCTTTTTATCCTTCTTCCATACCCCCCCTTTTTTCTACCAGCATACCATCTTGGGCATTCTCTACCCTATTATAGATACTCCCAAAAATGCATGAGTGGTATTATGACCACGAAACGCGTAGAGCTTTCCTACGATGCTACGTCACAGTAACTACATGCAATATCTGTATTTTATTCAATTTTATTTAAACCTCTTATGGACCGCCTGCCGCAGGAATACGTTGGCTGTTTGAAGAGAAGTACTGTTATTATGGTAGCAGCTAGCTGCCATAACCCCGGTATCCTCTTCTTCAAAAGGGCAGTCTGCTACAAGAGAATAGGGGTCCCTGCAGCGAATACACCGCAAGATCACTTTTATCAGCGGCGGGAGAGGCCCCCCCCTCCCGCCGCGCTCTGGTGCCGCTTACTGGAGCCGTCTCCATATCACTGCAGGGCGGAGGCGATGTCAAAACGTCACTTCCGATCATTGCTCTTAAAGGCACATTTTTTTTTAGAATTACTTTTTTTTTTTTAATTGCATTTTAGTGTAAATGTGAGATCTGAAGTCTTTTTGACCCCCCAGATCTCATATATAAGAGGACCTGTCATGCTTTTTTCTATTACTAGGGATGTTTACATTCCTTGTAATAGGAATAAAAGTGACCCAAAGTTTTGTTTTAAAAAAAAAACAGTGTCAAAATAAAGAAAATAAAGTAAAATAAATAAGTAAAAAAAAAAAAAACGCCCTCTCCCGCCGAGCTCGCACGCAGAAGTAAGCGCATACGTGAGCAGCGCCCGCATATGAAAACGTTGTTTAAACCAGACATGTGAGGTATCGCCGCGAACGTAGAGCGAGAGCAATAATTCCAGCCCTAGACCTCTTCTGTAACTCAAAACATGCAACCTGTGGAATTTTTTAAAACGTCGCCTATGGAGATTTTTAAGGGTAAAAGTTTTTTGCCATTCCACGAGCGGACGCAATTTTGAAGCGTGACATGTTGGGTAGCAATTTACTCGGCATATCTTTCACAATATAAAAAAAAAATTGGGCTAACTTGACTGTTGTCTTATTTTTTTCATTTAAAAAGTCAGTGATGTCCAATAGAGAGAGAGAGAAGGAAAGAGAGAGAGAGAGAAGGAAAGAGAGAGAGAGAGAGAGAGAGAAGGAAAGAGAGAGAGAGAGAGGAGAGAAGGAAAGAGAGAGAGAGAGAGAGAGAGAGAGAGAGAAGGAGAGAGAGAGAAGGAAAGAGAGAGAGAGAGAGAGAGAGAAGGAAAGAGAGAGAGAGAGAGAGAGAGAGAGAGAAGGAAAAGAGAGAGAGAGAGAGAGAGAGAGAGAGAGAGAGAGAGAGAGAGAGAGAGAGAGAGAGAGAGAGAGAGAGAGAGAGAGAGAGAGAGAGAGAAGAGAGAGAGAGAGAGAGAGAGAGAGAGAGAGAGAGAGAGGAGAGAGAGAGAGAGAGAGAGAGAGAGGAAGAGAGAGAGAGAGAGAGAGAGAGAGAGAGAGAGAGAGGGAGAGAGAGAGAGAGAGAGAGAGAGAGAGAGAGGAGAGAGAGAGAGGAGGAGAGAGAGAGGAGAGAGAGAGAGGAGGAGAGAGAGAGAGGAGAGAGGAGAGAGAGAGAGAGAGAGAGAGAGAGAGAGAGAGAGAGAAGGAGAGAGAGAAGGAGAGAGAGAAGGAGAGAGAGAGGGGGAGAGAGAAGAGAAGAAGAGAGAGAGAGAGAGAGAGAGAGGGGGGGGAGAGAGAGAGAGAGAGAGAGAGAGAGAGAGAGAAGAAAGAAAGAAAGAAAGACACATACACTACAATAACACACTATACAGGGGTAGGCAACCTTTTGAGCACAGTGTGCCGAAAAATGTTTTCAAAGAAATTGAGAGTGCTGATTTTCTAACAACAAAATTTTAACTTTGCACTCTCAATCGCGAAAAGGATTTTTTATAAAGTAAATGCTGTAAACTACTTGAGTAATAGGGATTAATTAACATCCTGCACTCTCATGCCTTAGATCAGCCCCAATTCCTGCGCCTTCACACCTCAGATCACTGTCCCCCCTGCAAATTTGCCCCAACAATGTAACCCCCTTTCTCATCTGCCCCACAACTGTATCTCCCTGCAGAGGCGGCTCTCTAATTAGGTGAATTAGGCAGTAGCCTCAGGCCTCGCAGTCACAGGGGCCTCGCACAGCTGGCTAGTTTACCTAATTAGAGAGCCGCCTCTTCCAGCAGCAGAGATCTCCGCCACCACACAGTCCCGAGTCCCCTCGCTCTGCTACAGGGAGAGATACAGGCTGCGAGTGAGACGTGTGATCGGAGCTCCCCTACATCTCCGGATCACAGACAGGGAGAGCCGCTCAGTAGAGCTCTGACAGATCTCCCCCCTCCCCCTGCTGCCCTCACACCCAGACAGGAGAGGAGAGAGAGCTTCTGCCCCTCCTCCTCCCGCCCTCCCCTCCTATGTCTGCCCCGCCCACTCTCCTCGGCAGTGTTCTCTGTTCTGCCTCAGTGAAGGGGATGTGTGGGTGGGAAGATTCAAGCTGAAGCCCAGCAAAAGGAAAAGGGGAGTCTGATCCATCTATCCATCCATTCCCTCCATCCATCCATTCCCTCCATCCATCCATTCCCTCCATCCATCCATCCATCCATCCATTCCCTCCATCCATCCATCCATCCCCCCATCCATTCCCTCCATCCATCCATTCCCTCCATCCATCCATTCCCTCCATCCATTCCCTCCATCCATCCATTCCCTCCATCCATCCATTCCCTCCATCCATTCCCCTCATCCATTCCCTCCATCCATCCATCCCCTCCATCCATCCATTCCCTCCATCCATTCCTTCCATCCATCCCCTCCATCCATCCATTCCCTCCATCAATCCATTCCCTCCATCCATCCATCCATTCCCTCCATCCATTCCCTCCATCCATCCATTCCCTCCATCCATCCATTCCCTCCATCCATCCATTCCCTCCATCCATCCATCCATTCCCTCCATCCATCCATTCCCTCCATCCCTCCATCCATCCATTCCCTCCATCCATCCATTCCCTCCATCCATCCATCCATTCCCTCCATCCATCCATCCATTCCCTTCATCCATCCATTCCCTCCATTCCATCCATTCCCTCCATTCCATCCACCCATTCCCTCCATCCATCCACTCCATCCATCCATCCCCTCCATCCATTCCCTCCATCCATCCCCTCCATCCATCCATCCATTCCCCTTATCCATTCCATCCATCCATTCCCTCCACCCATCCATTCCCTCCATCCATCCATTCATCCAGTCCCTCCTGCCTCCCAGTGAGTACACTGATATAGGGGATGCTCTTCCCTCCCTTCTTCCTCCATCCCCCTCTCTTTCTTTCTTTCGTTCTCCACCCATCCTCCTTTATTTCTCTCTTTGTGACAGAATAAGTAGGATCTGTGAGAGCAGCTTCCCTGTGCAGCTCTGCTTGAGGAAAATATATCTTTATTATGCCCACTTACCTACCCCCTGTACTGTCCACTCCCCTATACTGTACCCCCTAATACAGTTCATTTTCATCCCTTGAATTATTTTCCCATTATGGAAGTGAGTGGGGCCTCATGTGTAAGTTTTGCCTAAGGCCTCACAAAGCCTCTGTCTCCCTGCACCCCCGTGCTCTTCTGTCTCACCGATGAACCCCCTTCTCATCTGTCCTAACACTGAACCCATCTGCTCATCCTCCCCACCACTTCCCATTTCTCTTCTGCCCCGCCTCTGTACCCCCTGCTCTTCTGCCCCACCTCTGTACCCCCTGCTCTTCTGCCCCAGCTCTGTACCCCCCTGCTCTTCTGTCCTACCTCTGTACCCCCCTGCTCTTCTGTCCTACCTCTGTACCCCCCTACTCTTCTGTCCTACCTCTGTACTTCCTTCTCATCTGTCCCACCAATGTACCTCCTTTCTCCTCTGCCCTGCCACTGTAACCCCCTGCTCTTCTGCCCCGCCACTGTAACCCCCTGCCCTGCCACTGTAGCCCCCTGCCCTTCTGCCCCGCCACTGTAACCCCCTGCCCTTCTGCCCCGCCACTGTAACCCCCTACGCTTCTGCCCCGCCACTGTAACCCCCTACCCTTCTGCCCCACCACTGTAACCCCCTGCCCTTCTGCCCCACCACTATAACCCCCTGCCCATCTGTACCACCACTATAACCCCCTTCTCACCTGTACCCCCACTATAACCCCCTTCTCATCTGTACCATCTCTGAACCTCCCCCCCCTGCTCCTCTATCCTACAATAACACACTATAATAACACTGCACTATATATAATATAATAACTGTGCCCGCGCAGCTTAACACACAACTCGGCAATGCAAGGATACCTGAACTCCCACGCCTGCGCGGGAGTGACGTCATGTTGGCCCGGCCAATTAAATCGGGCAGAGATTGGTACCTGGAAGCCACCTGGCCAAAGCTGGCAGTGGCTCCGGGACACCATAGCGCTGGAGCGCTACGAACAGTAAAGATCTGGTTTAAGACTCCTGGCAGTCCTCCTTGGTTGCCCTGTGCTTCTTCGCTACCTGTAATAAATCCCGTAGGTGACGACGAGTCTGATTATTACGAGTTTCAACATCAGGATCAACAACCAGTGTTGCCCTTTGTTGACTGATGCAGGAATCCAATAGTGCATTGATGTCATCAGTCACTGGTGATATGAGGAAACTCTGTAATGAGAGGATACCACCATTCTGTGGGATAATGTTGCTGTGATCCCTAGGAGGTGTCACGTTGGGAATGGGAACGTCAGTCTAGTCCATAACTCCGTTCACATTTTTGCTTGTTGGTGGGATGATGTCATCACTCGGTGGGATGATGTCACTCTTTCGTGGGAAGCTATTCCTGTGCCCGACCACCATTTTTGATTTGAGCTTCTTTATACTCTGGCTTACCCTAGCACGGAAGGAAGCTCGAGGAGGTGTGACGCTGGGAACAGGAACGTCAGTCTCTTCCATAGCTCTGTTCACATTTTTCGTACGACGTGCGACGCTGGGATGGACATTAAATGTACTCCATCGTGGCCTGAGGCCGGAACCCATTGCTGGGGTCATGTATTTGGTTGGAAGGATCTCATCACTCCAAGGCTTAGTGTTATTCCTGGTAGGTGTGACACTGGGAATGGGAAAGGCAGTCTCCTCAATGCTGCTCTCTGCATTTTCACTTGCTGGTAGAATGGAGCCCTCACTTGCTGGTAGAATGGAGCCCTCACTTGCTGGTAGAATGGAGCCCTCACCTGCTGGTAGAATGGAGTCCTCGCTTGGTGGTAGAATGGTGTCCTCGCTTGGTGGTAGAATGGTGTCCTCGCTTGGTGGTAGAATGGTGTCCTCGCTTGGTGGTAGAATGGTGTCCTCACTTGGTGGTAGAATGGTGTTCTCACTTGGTGGTGGGGTGATGTTGCTACTTGTTGGTCGGAACAGTTGGTAGAATGGCTTGAAATATATTAGGAGCAGTACCACCAGCATGGTGATAAGCCCCAGAATACATTCTGACCGGTGCTCAGTAACAATTTTTATAAGTACAGGTAGGACTGTGTTCTCTAATGCCACACACCCATTGGACCAGACTGACTGAAGCCCGGCGACCACCCATTGGTACCAATCACCAGCATTTATAAGCAGGGGTGGAACTATGTTCTCTAATGCCACACACCCATTGGACCAGACTGACCAGAGCCTGTTGACCACCCATTGGTACCAATCACCAGCATTTATAAGCAGGGATGGGACTGTGTTCTCTAATGCCCCCCACCCCCTGGACCAGACTGACCAGAGCCTGGCAACCACCCATTGGTACCAATCACCAGCATTTATAAGCAGGGGTGGGACTATGTTCTCTAATGCCACACACCCATTGGACCAGACTGACCAGAGCCTGTTGACCACCCATTGGTACCAATCACCAGCATTTATATGCAGGGATGGGACTGTGTTCTCTAATGCCCCCCACCCCCTGGACCAGACTGACCAGAGCCTGGCAACCACCCATTGGTACCAATCACCAGCATTTATAAGCAGGGGTGGGACTATGTTCTCTAATGCCACACACCCATTGGACCAGACTGACCAGAGCCTGTTGACCACCCATTGGTACCAATCACCAGCATTTATAAGCAGGGGTGGGACTATGTTCTCTAATGCCACACACCCATTGGACCAGACTGACCAGAGCCTGTTGACCACCCATTGGTACCAATCACCAGCATTTATAAGCAGGGGTGGGACTATGTTCTCTAATGCCACACACCCATTGGACCAGACTGACCAGAGCCTGTTGACCACCCATTGGTACCAATCACCAGCATTTATAAGCAGGGGCGGGACTATGTTCTCTAATGCCACACACCCATTGGACCAGACTGACCAGAGCCTGTTGACCACCAAATGGTACCAATCACCAGCATTTATAAGCAGGGATGGGACTGTGTTCTCTAATGCCACACACCCATTGGACCAGACTGACCAGAGCCTGGCAACCACCAAATGGTACCAATCACCAGCATTTATAAGCAGGGGTGGGACTATGTTCTCTAATGCCACACACCCATTGGACCAGACTGACCAGAGCCTGTTGACCACCCATTGGTACCAATCACCAGCATTTATAAGCAGGGATGGGACTGTGTTCTCTAATGCCCCCCACCCCCTGTGCCAGACTGACCAGAACCTGGCAACCACCAATTGGTACCAATCACCAGCATTTATATACAGGGGTGGGACTGTGTTCTCTAATGCCACCCACCCCCTGGACCAGACTGACCAGAGCCTGGCGACCACCCTATGGTACCAACTACCAGCATTTATATACAGGGGTAGGATTATGTTCTCGAAGGCTGGCCCCTGTCTGTTCCAGATATCGATCAGTAGATAAATTAATCCACACAGCTGCAGGAACTTCAAATAGTATTCTAATATTCTGGCCAGGTCATTTCGGTGCAGGATGTACTTCAGAATGAGAACACATATCAGGACTGCCAGGAGAAGCCAGAATGGAGGGCAGGTCAGGAAGGTCAGGAATGAAAACCAGCTGATGGGTTGTAGGGTTAGGTCCTCGAAGAATGTCCCTCTTCTGTACCAGATATCGATCACTGGATAAATTAATCCACACACCTGCAGGAACTTCAAATAGTGTCCTAATATTGTGGCCAGGTTATTTTGGTGCAGGATGTGCTTCAGAATGAGAACACATATCAGGACTATATAGTTAAACCATGATGGAGTGCGGGTCAGGAATGTAACCCAGCTGATGAGTTCTGGGACTATGTTCTCAAAGGATGTTTCCCTGCTGTTCCAGATATCGATCAGTAGACGAATTATTCTGCTCAGCTCCAGGAACATCATATAGCGTCCTAATGTTCTAGCCAGGTAATTCTGGCGCAGGATGTACTTCAGAATGAGAACATATATCAGGACTGCCCAGCTAAACCAGAATGGAGTTTCGGTTAGGAATCTAACCCAGCTGATGAGTTCCAAGGATATGTCCTCAAGGAATGTCCCCATGCTGTCACAGATATCGATCAGTAGACAAACGAATCCGCTCAGCGCCAGGAACATCAAAAAGTGTCCTAATGTTCTAGCCAGGAAATTTCGGCGCAGGATGCACTTCAGAACGTTAACACATATCAGGACTGCCAAACTAAACCATGATGGAGTGCGGGTCAGGAATGAAACCCAGCTGATGAATTCTGGGACTATGTTCTCATAGGATGTCCCCCTGCTGTCACAGATATCGATCAGTAGATAAATTAATCCGCTCAGCTCCAGGAACATCAAATAGCGTCCTAATGTTCTAGCCAGGTAATTCTGGCGCAGGATGTACTTCAGAATGTGAGCACATATCAGGACGGCCCAGATAAACCAGAATGGAGTCCGGGTCAGGAACGAAAACGAGCTGATGAGTTCTGGGATTATGTCCTCAAAGGATGTCCCCATGCTGTCCCAGCTATCGATCAGTAGACAAATGAATCCGCTCAGCTCCATGAACATCAAATAGCGTCCTAATGTTCTGGCCGGGTAATTTTGGCGCAGGATGTGCTTCAGAACCAGAAAACGTATCAGGACTGCCCAGATGAACCAGAATGGAGTGCGGGTCAGGAATGAAACCCAACTGACGGGTTCTGGAGGGTCATTTTTAATTCCTCTTTCTGTTTTCTCCACTGGCCACTCCGTCCTCTTCATGTTCTCCTCCATGCGGGTCTGTGGGCCCCCTCTGATGAACTCTCGGGGTACAGCCCATTGAGGGCAGGTCAGGAATGAAACCCAACTGACGGGTTCTGGAGGGTCATTTTTAATTCCTCTTTCTGTTTTCTCCACTGGCCACTCCGCCCTCTTCATGTTCTCCTCCATGCGGGTCTGTGGGTCCCCTCTGATGACCTCTCGGGGTACAGCCCATGGAGGGCGGGTCAGGAATGAAACCCAACTGACGGGTTCTGGAGGGTCATTTTCAATTCCTCTTTCTGTTTTCTCCACTGGCTGCTCCGCCCTCCTCATGTTCTCCTCCATGCGGGTCTGTGGGTCCCCTCTGATGACCTCTCGGGGTACAGCCCATGGAGGGCGGGTCAGGAATGAAACCCAACTGACGGGTTCTGGAGGGTCATTTTCAATTCCTCTTTCTGTTTTCTCCACTGGCTGCTCCGCCCTCCTCATGTTCTCCTCCTCCTCCATGAGGGTCTGTGGGCCCCCTCTGATGACCTCTCGGGGTGTAGCCCACGGGTATACAATTCTAAAGATCAGCGGAATCTCCGCTGGCTGCTTTGTCACCACAACCCTCTTCTTCTGATCCATGTGGACCTCTGGGGATTGTGTGATGGTATTTCTGTATAGTTCCCAAGGAACCAACAGAAAAAGAATCACGGTGAGGATTTGGCTCCACATATTTTTTTTTTTTTTAATAGAAAAAAAACTGTCAAATGCCAAATAGTATTAATAGTATTGATTAATGCCAATCAATAAATCGACTCCCAATAACGAGATAATTTGACCAAATAGAAATCAATCAATCACTCAGCAGAGCTCTGCAATAGAGATCCGACTACTTTGAAGACCTGAAGTCAACTGAAAGATTCTCCCTCTGCGCGGCTACTTACCAGCTGCAGGTCGCTGACCACGATGACGTCACAGTGCTTGCCGACCGTTAGCTGCTATTTTTAGACTGCAGGTCACGTGGCCAGCACTGAGAAAACACGTGCGCCTGTTTACTCGCAGCTGCTTCAATCTGATTGGCTGATCTGGGTGTAGAGCAGACCTGGAAGGGATCCTATTATATAACATAACGGTCAGACTCACCGCAAGTCCCCTCCCCCGAGGTGCGGCTCCCGGACACCCCGCAATATCCCGGGAAATCGCCGGCATCTGCCAGTCCTCTGTCCGATCACCGCTCAGCCCGACACGTCCCGCTATGAGGACCGGCAGCGTCTTGTCTGTGTTCGGTACACACCGACCTCCGGTCAGGCAGAGCGCCGGACAGCCCGACCCCCGAGGATGCGGAGGGAAAGCCGTTTCCATGGAGACGCGGCCTACAGCTTCGCTACCGATCCCCGGACTGTCCTGAGCCGATCCCCGGACTGTCCTGAGCCGATCCCCGGACTGTCCTGAGCCGATCCCCGGACTGTGGTGCGCTGAGCACCGGGATGGAGATGGAGCCTCTGCTGGAGGTCTGGAGCTACTTCCGGCGGAGGAATTCCGAGTATCGCTCCGAGGTGTGTGTCCGCATCCCGGAGAGAGAGAGAGAGGCCTATGACCAGATACACCCCTTATATATTATATATACACCCCCTTATATATATATATATATATATATATATATATATATATATACCCTCTTATATCCTATATACACCCCTTATATCCTATATACAGCCCTTATATCCTATATACACCCCTTATATATTATATATATATATACCCCCTCATGTCCTATATACACCCCTTATATATTATATATATACCCCTCATATCCTCTATACACCCCTCATATCCTATATACAAACCTTATATATTATATATATATCCTATATACACCCCTTATATCCTATATACAGCTCTTATATATTATATATACCCCTTATATCCTATATACACCTCTTATATATTATATATACCCCTTATATCCTATATACACCCCTCATATCCTATATACTGCTCTTATATCCTATATACACCCCTCATATCCTATATACACCCCTTATATCCTATATACACCCCTTATATATATACCCCCTTATAGCCTATATACACCCCTTATATATTATATATATATATACCCCCTTATATCCTATATACACCCCTTATATATTATATATACACCCCTCATATCCTATATACACCCCTCATATCCTATATACACCCCTTATATCCTATATACACCCCCTTATATCCTATATACACCCCTCATATCCTATATACAGCTCTTATATATTATATATATACCCCCTTATATCCTATATACACCCCTTATATATTATATATATATACCCCCTTATATCCTATATACACCCCTTACATTATATACACCCCTTATATCCTATATACACCCTCATATCCTATATACACCCCTTATATCCTATATACACCCCTTATATCCTATATACACCCCTCATATCCTATATACACACCCCTCATATCCTATATACAGCCCTCACATACTATATACAGCCAGTCCTATATACACCCCTTATATCCTATATACACCCCTTATATCCTATATACACCCAGTGCTATATACACCCCTTATATCCCACATACACCCCTTATATACTACATACATCCCTTATATCCTGTATACACCTCAGTCCTATATACACCCAGTCCTGTATGCACCCCTTATATCCTATATACACCTCATATCCTATATACACCCCCTATATCCTATATACACCTCAGTCCTATATACACTCCTTATATCCTATATACACCTCAGTCCTTTATACAACCCTTATATCCTATATACACTCCTTATATCCTATATACACCCCTTATATCCTATATACACCTCAGTCCTATATACAACCCTTATATCCTATATACACCCTTTATATCCTATATACACCCTTCATATCCTATATACACCCCAGTCCTTTATACACCCCTTATATCCTATATACACCCCTTATATCCTATATACACCCCTCATATCCTATATACAGCCCTCACATACTATATACAGCCAGTGCTATATACACACCTTATATCCTATATACACCCCTTATATCGTATATACACCCCTTATATACTACATACACCTCAGTCCTATATACACCCAGTCCTGTGTGTACCCCTTATATCCTATATACACCTCATATCCTATATACACCCCCTATATCCTATATACACCACAGTCCTTTATACAACCCTTATATCCTATATACACTCCTTATATCCTATATACACCACAGTCCTTTATACAACCCTTATATCCTATATACACACCTTATATCCTATATACACCCCTTATATCGTATATACACCCCTTATATACTACATACACCCCTTATATCCTGTATACACCTCAGTCCTATATACACCCAGTCCTGTATGTACCCCTTATATCCTATATACACCTCATATCCTATATACACCACAGTCCTTAATACACTCCTTATATCCTATATACACCTCAGTCCTTTATACACCCCTTATATCCTATATACACCCCTCATATCCTATATACACCCAGTCCTTATTTTTCTTCTACAATTATTCTAAATCCTCATTATAATTATTCATCTTATTAAATGAGGATTATTAATTTATTTTAACATTTTTTCGTGCAGTCACCCCTCCGCTCTGCGGTTATCGCATGGAGTCACCACTCCGCTCTGCGGTTATCACATGGAGTCACCCCTCCGCTCTGCGGTTATCACATGGAGTCACCCCTCCGCTCTGTGGTTATCGCATGGAGTCTCCCCTCCGCTCTGCGGTTATCGCATGGAGTCACCCCTCCGCTCTGCGGTTATCGCATGGAGTCATCCCTCCGCTCTGCGGTTATCGCATGGAGTCACCCCTCCGCTCTGTGGTTATCGCATGGAGTCACCCCTCCGCTCTGCGGTTATCGCATGGAGTCACCCCTCCGCTCTGTGGTTATCGCATGGAGTCACCCCTCCGCTCTGCGGTTATCGCATGGAGTCACCCCTCCGCTCTGTGGTTATCGCATGGAGTCATCCCTCCGCTCTGCGGTTATCGCATGGAGTCTCCCCTCCGCTTTGCGATTATCGCATGGAGTCATCCCTCCGCTCTGCGGTTATCGCATGGAGTCTCCCCTCCGCTCTGTGGTTATCGCATGGAGTCATCCCTCCGCTCTGCGGTTATCGCATGGAGTCACCCCTCCGCTCCGCGGTTATCGCATGGAGTCATCCCTCCGCTCTGCGGTTATCGCATGAAGTCATCCCTCCGCTCTGCGGTTATCGCATGGAGTCTCCCCTCCGCTTTGCGATTATCGCATGGAGTCATCCCTCCGCTTTGCGGTTATCGCATGGAGTCACCCCTCCGCTCTGTGTTGACATTCACATCCTGTGTTGTTACACCCTTATTTGGTCACATCCTGTGTTGTTACACCCTTATTTGGTCATATCCTGTGAGGTCACAATCTGCGTAGGAGGCGATTGGCTGTTGGAGCCAGGACCTCCTCTTTGTAATTTCTTTTGTTGTCTTTGAATAAAAGAGAACCAGTCAACTGCTCGGCGGCAGTGATGCTGATGGAGCTGAGAACGTGAGCTTTCCTGATGTCTGTTTACTTGAGGATATACGGGAAATAGAATGATGAGTTATTTTAAGGCAGCATTATACCATTATGGTGGAAGGGCGCTTATTAGCAGAGTATAGTGGAATATCCATGACAGGTCTCACACGTGCCACAAGTTCACCATCACTGCCCTAGGGAATAAAATAGTGGTAGTTTGCATTTTTTTCTTATGTCACGATATTACTGCATAGGTCTAGGAAATGCTAAATTTCACTAAAGTGAATCTTATGGCAAACAAATGCAATGAACGACCTACATTATTGGTAAAATATGAAAGACGAGGTTGTACCGAGTAAATAGATGCCCAACATGTCAAGCCTTAACCCCTTCAATACCGGGGGGCACTTATACACCTTCCTGCCCAGGCCAATTTTCAGCTTTCAGCACTGTCGCACTTTGAATGACAATTGCGCGGTCATGCTACACTGTACCCAAACTAATTTTTATCATTTTGTTCCCACAAATAGAGCTTTTTTTTGGGTGGTATTTTATCACCTCTGCAGTTTTTATTTTTTGCTAAACAAATAAAAAAAGACCGAAAATTTCGAAAAAAATAAAAGTTTTGCTTTTGTTTCTGTTATAAAATTTTGTAAATACCGTATTTATCGGCATATAACACGCACTTTTTTCCCCTGAAAATCAGGGGAAAATCGTGGGTGCGTGTTATAGGCCGATCCCCGCCGATTTCTGTGTCATCGGAGCGATCGCGGCAATTGCCGCGGTCGCCGCCGACATACACAGCCGTGGGTACATTCAAAAATGGCGCCGAGACTGCAGGGAGCCGAGATACACATACTCGAGTGTTCTCGGCTTTTTCCGGCGCCGCTGTCATGCCCAGTCCCGCCCCTGGACCTGTGTTATGTCCATCATAGGGCGGGACTGGGCGTGACTGTCAGCGGCGCCGAAAAAAGCCGAGAACACTCGGGTATGTGTATCTCGGCTCTTGTCGGATCCGAGATACACATACCCGAGTGTTCTCGGCTTTTTTCGGCGCCGCTGACAGTCACGCCCAGTCCCGCCCTATGATGGACATAACACAGGTCCAGGGGCGGGACTGGGCGTGACGACGGCGCCGGAAAAAGCCGAGAACACTCGTGTATGTGTATCTCGGCTCCCTGCAGTCTCGGCGCCAGTTTTTGAATCTACACTGAGTGCACAAAGCTGCACTGACATGGCTGGACTGGGGCAGACCTGCAGGAACGAAGCTGCACTGGGGCAAGGCTGCACTGGGGCAAGGCTGCACTGGGGCAAGGCTGCACTGGGGCAAAGCTGCACTGGGGCAAAGCTGCACTGAGGCAAGGCTGCACTGGGGCAAAGCTGCACTGACAAGGCTGCACTGGGGCAAAGCTGCACTGACAAGGCTGCACTGGGGCAAAGCTGCACTGACAAGGCTGCACTGGGGCAAAGCTGCACTGGGGCAAAGCTGCACTGACAAGGCTGCACTGGGGCAAAGCTGCACTGACAAGGCTGCACTGACAAGACTGCACTGGGGCAAGGCTGCACTGACACTGAAAAAGCTGCAGATAGACAGATAAGGCTGCATTGATGGGCATTTTAATGTAAGTTTTTTTTCCTTACACTTCCCTCCTAAAAATGTTTTTTCCTTAAAATTCTCTCCTAAACTTGGGGTGCGTGTTATACGCCGGCGCGTGTTATACGCCGATAAATACGGTAAGTAAGTTTTTCTCTTTCACCGATGAGCACTGATAAGGCGGCACCGATGAGGTGGCACCAATGAGCGGGCACTGACGATGAGCACTGGTAGGCGGCGCTGATGGGTGGCACTGATATGCAGCACTGATGGGCATTGAAAGGCTGCAAAGATGAGTACTTATGGGTGGCACTGATGTGCGGCACGGATGGGCATCACTGGTAGGCATTCTGAGCGGACCCTGTGTATGGGAGTGAGCGGGACCCTGTGTATGGGAGTGAGCGGGACCCTGTGTATGGGAGTGAGCGGGACCCTGTGTATGGGAGTGAGCGGGACCCTGTGTATGGGATTGGGGGGGACCCTGTGTATGGGAGTGAGCGGGACCCTGTGTATGGGAGTGAGCGGGACCCTGTGTATGGGAGTGAGCGGGACCCTGTGTATGGGAGTGAGCGGGACCCTGTGTATGGGAGTGAGCGGACCCTGTGTATGGGAGTGAGGGGACCCTGTGTATGGGAGTGAGCGGGACCCTGTGTATAAGAGTGAGGGGACCCTGTGTATGGGAGTGAGCGGGACCCTGTGTATGGGAGTGAGCGGACCCTGTGTATGGGAGTGAGGGGACCCTGTGTATGGGAGTGAGCGGGACCCTGTGTATAAGAGTGAGGGGACCCTGTGTATGGGAGTGAGCGGGACCCTGTGTATGGGAGTGAGCGGGACCCTGTGTATGGGAGTGAGCGGGACCCTGTGTATGGGATTGGGGGGGACCCTGTGTATGGGAGTGAGCGGGACCCTGTGTATGGGAGTGAGCGGGACCCTGTGTATGGGAGTGAGCGGGACCCTGTGTATGGGAGTGAGCGGGACCCTGTGTATGGGAGTGAGCGGACCCTGTGTATGGGAGTGAGGGGACCCTGTGTATGGGAGTGAGCGGGACCCTGTGTATAAGAGTGAGGGGACCCTGTGTATGGGAGTGAGCGGGACCCTGTGTATGGGAGTGAGCGGGACCCTGTGTATAGGAGTCCAAATGCAGCGCTAAAATAAAATAAATGTCCAAATAATGATAATAGTCCATAGAACTCAATCAGCAATAAGAGCCCTTGCACACTGGGGCGGCGTCGGCGGTAAAACGCCGCTATTATTAGCGGCGTTTTACCGCCGGTATGCGGCCGCTAGCGGGGCGGTTTTACCCCCCGCTAGCGGCCGAGAAGGGGTTAAATACCACGGCAAAGCGCCTCTACAGAGGCGCATTGCCGGCGGTATAGCCGCGCCGTCCCATTGTTTTCAATGGGCAGGAGCGGTAAAGGAGCGGTATACACACCGCTCCTTCACCGCTCCGAAGATGCTGCTGGCAGGACTTTTTTTACCGTCCTGCCAGCGCATCGCTCCAGTGTGCAAGCCCTCGGGGCTTTCACATTGGAATGCCAGCAGCGGCACTTTCGGGGCGGTTTGCAGGCGCTATTATTAGCGCAATAGCGCCTGCAAACCGCCCCAGTGTGCAAGGGCTCTAAAAGATGATGTGAAACCTCCACCAAGCTTCAGTGTGTAAAAGGAAAGCACACCACACCCACGTGCTATCAGTCTGCTTACCAGAAAGATATAAAAAATAGGCGATGTACTCATATATTGCAGAGGGTCAGCAGCAAATCCAAATGGCACACTCCATCATGGGTAGGCACAGCATGGAAACAATCAGGTCACCACATATCAGAAAGCTCAGGACTCGTATTAACGATGGACAGGTTGGTGCAGTCATCAGCAGGAACAAACCTGTCTCCATGTGTTCATCTCTAAAAGAGAGATATGTGGTGACCTGATTGTTTCCATGCTGTGCCTGCCCATGATGGAGTGTGCCATTTGGATTTGCTGCTGACCCTCTGCAATATATGAGTACATCGCCTATTTTTTATATCTTTCTGGTAAGCAGACTGATAGCACGTGGGTGTGGTGTGCTTTCCTTTTACACACTGAAGCTTGGTGGAGGTTTCACATCATCTTTTATTGCTGATTGAGTTCTATGGACTATTATCATTATTTGGACATTTATTTTATTTTAGCGCTGCATTTGGACTTTTATACTTATGTTTGATGCAATCTACAAACTATGCTAGCTGCTTTTTGTGTTCTTTTCAGTTAGCGCAGATATTTACTTGTTTTTTCCCTGTGTATAGGAGTGAGCGGGACCCTGTGTATGGGAGTGAGCGGGACCCTGTGTATGGGAGTGAGCGGGATCCTGTGTATGGGAGTGAGCGGGACCCTGTGTATGGGAGTGAGCGGGACCCTTTGTATGGGATTGGGGGGGACCCTTTGTATGGGATTGGGGGGGACCCTGTGTATGGGAGTGAGCGGGACCTTGTGTATGGGAGTGAGCGGGACCTTGTGTATGGGAGTGAGCGCGGGACCCTGTGTATGGGAGTGAGCGGGACCCTGTGTATGGGAGTGAGCGGGACCCTGTGTATGGGAGTGAGTGGGACCCTGTGTATGGGAGTGAGCGGGATCCTGTGTATGGGAGTGAGCGGGACCCTGTGTATGGGAGTGAGCGGGACCCTGTGTATGGGATTGGGGGGGACCCTTTGTATGGGATTGGGGGGGACCCTGTGTATGGGAGTGAGCGGGACCTTGTGTATGGGAGTGAGCGCGGGACCCTGTGTATGGGAGTGAGCGGGACCCTGTGTATGGGAGTGAGCGGGACCCTGTGTATGGGAGTGAGCGGGACCCTGTGTATGGGAGTGAGCGGGACCCTGTGTATGGGACTGAGTGGACCCTGTGTATGGGAGTGGGGACCCTGTGTATGGGAGTGAGCGGGACCCTGTGTATGGGAGTGAGCGGGACCCTGTGTATGGGAGTGAGCGGGACCCTGTGTATGGGAGTGAGCGAGACCCTGTGTATGGGAGTGAGCGGGACCCTGTGTATGGGAGTGAGCGGGACCCTTTGTATGGGATTGGGGGGGACCCTTTGTATGGGATTGGGGGGGACCCTGTGTATGGGAGTGAGCGGGACCTTGTGTATGGGAGTGAGCGCGGGACCCTGTGTATGGGAGTGAGCGGGACCCTGTGTATGGGAGTGAACGGGACCCTGTGTATGGGAGTGAGCGGGACCCTGTGTATGGGAGTGAGCGGACCCTGTGTATGGGAGTGAGCGGGACCCTGTGTATGGGAGTGAGCGGACCCTGTGTATGGGAGTGAGCGGGACCCTGTGTATGGGAGTGAGCGGACCCTGTGTATGGGAGTGGGGACCCTGTGTATGGGAGTGAGCGGGACCCTGTGTATGGGAGTGAGCGGGACCCTGTGTATGGGAGTGAGCGGGACCCTGTGTATGGGAGTGAGCGGACCCTGTGTATGGGAGTGAGCGGACCCTGTGTATGGGAGTGAGCGGGACCCTGTGTATGGGAGTGAGCGGGACCCTGTGTATGGGAGTGAGCGGGACCCTGTGTATGGGAGTGAGCGGGACCCTGTGTATGGGAGTGAGCGGGACCCTGTGTATGGGAGTGAGCGGGACCCTGTGTATGGGAGTGAGGGGACCTTGTGTATGGGAGTGAGCGGGACCCTGTGTATGGGAGTGAGCGGGACCCTGTGTATGGGAGTGAGCAGGACCCTGTGTATGGGAGTGGGGGGGACCCTGTGTATATCCATGCCACTGGGGCAGTATAAAGTGGGCGTATATCCATGCCACCGGGGCAGTATAAAGGGGGCGTATATCCATGCCACCGGGGCAGTATAAAGGGGGCGTATATCCATGCCACCGGGGCAGTATAAAGGGGGCGTATATCCATGCCACCGGGGCAGTATAAGGGGGCGTATCCATGCCACCGGGGCAGTATAAAGGGGGCGTATCCATGCCACTGGGGCAGTATAAAGGGGGTGTATCCATGCCATGGGAAAGTATAAAGGGGGCGTATATCCATGCCACTGGGGCAGTATAAAGTGGGCGTATATCCATGCCACCGGGGCAGTATAAAGGGGGCGTATATCCATGCCACCGGGGCAGTATAAAGGGGGCGTATATCCATGCCACTGGGGCAGTATAAAGGGGGCGTATCCATGCCACTGGGGCAGTATAAAGGGGGCGTATCCAAGCCACTGGGGCAGTATAAAGGGGGAATTTGGAATAAGTAGGACCATTCAACACTATCACAATCTTTACAGGTGTGGAGAGAAGCGATGACACAGGTAGGGGGCCAATCATGTGGATATTGCAGATTGTAGAGCAGCCTACAGATATTGATCCCGGTAGACCACTGACCAGATATCCGTCTGATAACCTTCACCAGAACGCACAACGTGACCCACATTTCTTCTTCATCTGTGGTGAGAGCAGGGTGACACTTTATATTTGTAACCTTTATAAGTATTTCATCTAAAAATGTTATATCTATTTCATCAGTTGGTTGTCACACTGCATCTGATTGGATGGAGCTGCCTGAACTGAACCGGCAGTGAGGGGGCGGAGTCAGGGCACCTTTCATTCATGACGTATCAGATAGCTGCTGGGCTTCACATTCCCCACCCCCACATACCTTTTCTGTAACACGGAGGGGTGGGGGGCAGGAAGAAGAAGAGCAGATCGAGTCCTCTCCCCTCTCCTGTCCATTGGGGGGGGGACTGTGCCGACTCCGGGCTGTGTGAGAGAAAGTGTCATAGACACTCAGCTTAGACAACAGCAGCTGGCCCTCCAGACAGTTGGTAACCCTGGTGATTATGGTGTGCCCAGGCACACCCAGCCCGTGCGCACACCTAAGCACTCGGGGGTTGTGGTACTTAGCTACTTGGCAAGCCACAGTCCAGTCTGAAGGTGTCCGGGTTTCAGGTGGTCTGATACCCGGACATATGATTGAACAGCCGGACTGTCCGGGTGAATGCTGGTCAGGGGGCAACCCTATGCGAGTGTGACCGGCGCTCAATGGAGTCGCTTCACAGTGGTTCGGGGCAGCTGCGGAGCGGATTGCAAACTGCGTGTTTGGGTCCGGTTCACGTGCAAATTCAGACCTAAATCACACCTGAACCAGTGAACAGACACGCACCGGGATCTGTGTGTGTCTCTGTCACGAGCGATCGTAGGTGCCCGGCGGTCATCGCGAGCAGCGGGCACGTGCACATGCCTCCGGCGCATGTTCCCCTAGTGGCCACAGGGCGAATCGACGTAACATGATGTTGTTTCGCCCAGCCGAGGCCCTGCTAAAACTAGGGCGGCTGGTCGGCAAGTGGTTAATGTTCACATATTATTCTGGAATCGCATACGGCACTAATTATATATACCACAGCTGATAATTGGAGATCTCATCTTTACGTGTATTCATTTGGCGTTGGTGCTGCCGCCTTGCCGCAGGTGTTCCCGCCACCGCTCCCGGGGGGTGACGTCTTCTATATTGCCTCCATTTATTGATATCATCAACCAGTGGCGTCGCTAGGGGGAGGCTTTTGGGGCTATATCCCCGAATCTCAACAGTTTTATCTATTTACTGCTCTTTTTATCCTTCTTCCATACCCCCCCCCCCTATTTTCTACCATTATACCATCTTGGGCATTTTCTACCCTATTATAGATACTCCCAAAAATGCACGAGTGGTATTATGACCACGAAACGCGTAGAGCTTTCCTACGATGCTACGTCACAGTAACTACATGCAATATCTGTATTTTATTCGATTTTATTTAAACCGCTTACGGACCGCCCGCCGCAGGAATACGTTGGCTGTTTGAAGAGAAGTACCGTTATTATGGTAGCAGCTAGCTGCCATAACCCCGGTATCCTCTTCTTCAGAGGGCGGTCCGCTACAAGAGAATAGTGGTCCCTGCAGCGAATACGCCGCAAGATCACTCCCGCCGCGCTCCGGTGCCGCTTACTGGAGCCGTCTCCATATCACTGCAGGGCGGAGGCGACGTCAAAACGTCACTTCCGCCCATTGCTCTTAAAGGTACAATTTTTTTTTTTAAATGACTTTTTTTTTTATTGCATTTTAGTGTAAATATCAGATCTGGTCTTTTTGACCCCCCAGATCTCATATATAAGAGGACCTGTCATGTCATTTTTCTATTACTAGGGATGTTTACATTCCTTGTAATAGGAATAAAAATGACCCAAAGTTTTGTTTTTTTTAAAAAACAGTGTCAAAATAAAGAAAATAAAGTAAAATAAATTAGTAAAGAAAAAAAACGCCCTCTCCCGCCGAGCTCGCGCGCAGAAGCGAACGCATACGTGAGCAGCGCCCGCATATGAAAACGTTGTTCAAACCACACATGTGAGGTATCGCCGCGATCGGTAGAGCGAGAGCAATAATTCTAGCCCCAGACCTCCTCTGTAACTCAAAACATGCAACCTGTGGATTTTTTTAAAACGTCGCCTATTTTAAGGGTAAAAGTTTGTCGCCATTCCACGAGCGGACGCAATTTTGAAGCGTGACATGTTGGGTATCAATTTACTCGGCGTAACATTATCTTTCACAATATAAAAAAAAAAATGGGCTAACTTTACTGTTGTCTTATTTTTTCATTTAAAAAAAGTGGGTTTTTTTTCTCCAAAAAAAAGTGCGCTTTTAAGACCGCTGCGCAAATACGGTGTGACAATAAGTATTGCAACGACCGCCATTTTATTCTCTAGGGTGTTAATAAAAAATATATATATATATAATGTTTGGGGGTTCTAAGTAATTTACTAGCAAAAAAAAATGTTTTTAACACCAAATCTCAGAAAGAGGCTCGGTCTTTAGGTGGTTAACGAATCATTCTTATCCATGTAGAAATGTTACCGGTACAATTTGGGCCCACATACCCGAGGTCCATTATTATGTGTATCATGGTGGAAAAATTGTGTACTATCAATTGTTTTGATGATATCTATCGAGACCTTTTTTTATTATATTACATTATATATACCTTCTCTACCAATTTATATGTATATATATGCCCTTTGTAATGGAACAATTATTATGCTCATTGGTTCGTTTCATTTAGTAGTGTGCTTCATATAAAGTCCCACAATCCCTTTCCTTTGTCATATATACTCAACACTTAACTTGTATAGCACCTTCCCCCCTGGGGACTCAATACACTTAGAAGGTGAGGCAGATATCTTGGAGAAGGCGTTGGCCGGGAATCGAACCCGTGTCATCTGCTTAGAAAGCAGCTATGCTCACCACTGCACCACCAACGCAAAGTAGCATGTCTTTTATAGTGTGGGAGGAAACCGGAGAACCCGGAGGAAACCCACGCAAGCACAGGGAGAACATGCAAACTCCATGCAGATAGTGTCCAGGTCAGGATGTGAACCAAGGACCCCAGTGCTGCAAGGCTAACCAGTAAGCTCTGTGCTGCCCATATACGGCCTCTGTTCTATAAGGCCCGCCCCCGCTGAGCAGGGTAAGTGAGTGATGTCCAATAGAGCTCAGAGATGATGGAAGGAAGGAAGGAAGGAAGGAAGGAAGGAAGGAAGGAAGGAAGGAAAGAGAGAGAGAAGGAAAGAGAGAGAGAAAGGAAAGAGAGAGAGAGAAGGAGAGAGAGAAGCAAAGAGAGAGAGAGAGAGAGAGAGAGAAGGAAAGAGAGAGAGAGAAGGAAAGAGAGAGAGAAAGGAAAGAGAGAGAGAGAAGGAGAGAGAGAAGCAAAGAGAGAGAGAGAAGGAAAGAGAGAGAGAGAAAGGAAAGAGAGAGAGAGAGAGAGAGAGAGAGAGAGGAGAGAGAGAAGCAAAGAGAGAGAGAGAGAGAGAAGGAAAGAGAGAAAGAGAGGAGAGAGAGAAGCAAAGAGAGAGAGATAGAGAGAGAGAGAGAGAGGAGGAGGAGAGAGAGAGAAGAGAGAGAAGGAAAGAGAGAGAGAGAAAGGAAAGAGAGAGAGAGAGAGAGAGAGAAGCAAAGAGAGAGAGAGAGAGAAGGAAAGAGAGAAAGAGAGGAGAGAGAGAAGCAAAGAGAGAGAGATAGAGAGAGAGAGAGAGAGGAGGAGGAGAGAGAGAGAAGGAAAGAGAGAGAGAGAAGGAAAGAGAGAGAGAGAAGGAAAAAGAGAGAGAGGAGGAAAGAGAGAGAGAGGAAAAAAAGAAAGAAAGACATTACACTACAATAACACACTATACCAGGGGTAGGCAACCTTTTGAGCACAGTGTGCCGAAAAATGTTTTCAAAGAAATTGAGAGTGCTGATTTTCTAACAACAAAATTTTAACTTTGCACTCTCAATCACGAAAAGGATTTTTTATAAAGTAAATGCTGTAAACTACTTGAGTAATAGGGATTAATTAACATCCTGCACTCTCATGCCTTAGATCAGCCCCAATTCCTGCGTCTTCACACCTCAGATCACTGTCCCCCCTGCAAATCTGCCCCAACAATGTAACCCCCTTTCTCATCTGCCCCATAACTGTATCTCCCTGCAGAGGCGGCTCTCTAATTAGGTGAATTAGGCAGTAGCCTCAGGCCTCGCAGTCACAGGGGCCTCGCACAGCTGGCTAGTTTACCTAATTAGAGAGCCGCCTCTTCCAGCAGCAGAGATCTCCGCCACCACACAGTCCCGAGTCCCCTCGCTCTGCTACAGGGAGAGATAAAGGCTGCGAGTGAGACGTGTGATCGGAGCTCCCCTACATCTCCGGATCACAGACAGGGAGAGCCGCTCAGCAGAGCTCTGACAGATCTCCCCCTCCCCCTGCTGCCCTCACACCCAGACAGGAGAGGAGAGAGAGCTTCTGCCCCTCCTCCTCCCGCCCTCCCATCCTATGTCTGCCCCGCCCACTCTCCTCGGCAGTGTTCTCTGTTCTGCCTCAGAGAAGGGGATGTGTGGGCGGGAAGATTCAAGCTGAAGCCCAGCAAAAGGAAAAGGGGAGTCTGATCCATCTATCCATCCATTCCCTCCATCCATCCCTCCATCCATCCATTCCCTCCATCCATTCCCTCCATCCATTCCCTCCATCCATCCATCCATTCCCTCCATCCATTCCCTCCATCTATCCATCCATTCCCTCCATCCATCCCTCCATCCATCCATTCCCTCCATGCATCCATTCCCTCCATGCATCCATTCCCTCCATCCATCCATTCCCTCCATCCATTCCCTCCATCCATCCCCTCCATCCATCCATCCATTCCCTCCATCCATCCATTCCCTCCATCCATCCATCCATTCCCTCCATCCATCCATTCCCTCCATCCATCTATTCCCTCCATCCATTCCCTCCATCCATCCATTCCCTCCATCCATCCCCTCCATCCATCCATTCCCTCCATCCATCCATTCCCTCCATCCATTCCCTCCATCCATCCCCTCCATCCATCCATTCCCTCCATCCATCCATTCCCTCCATCCATCCATTCCCTCCATCCATCCCCTCCATCCATCCATTCCCTCCATCCATCCATTCCCTCCATCCATCCATTCCCTCCATCCATTCCCTCCATCCATCCATTCCCTCCATCCATCCATTCCCTCCATCCATCCCCTCCATCCATCCATTCCCTCCATCCATCCATTCCCTCCATCCATTCCCTCCATCCATCCCCTCCATCCATCCATTCCCTCCATCCATCCATTCCCTCCATCCATCCATTCCCTCCATCCATTCCCTCCATCCATCCATCCATCCATTCCCTCCATCCATCCATTCCCTCCATCCATCCATTCCCTCTATCCATCCATCCATTCCCTCCATCCATCCATTCCCTCCATCCATCCATCCATTCCCTCCATCCAGTTCCTCCATCCATCCATTCCCTCCATCCATCCATCCATCCATCCATCCATTCCCTCCATCCATCCATTCCCTCCATCCATCCATCCCCTCCATCCATCCATTCCCTCCATCCATCCGGTCCCTCCATTCATCCATTCCCTCCATCCATCCATTCCCTCCATCCAGTCCCTCCATCCATCCATCCATTCCCTCCATCCATCCATCCATTCTCTCCATCCATCCATTCCCTCCATCCATCCATCCATTCTCTCCATCCATCCATTCCCTCCATCCATCCATCCATTCCCTCCATCCATCCATCCATTCCCTCCATCCATCCATCCATTCTCTCCATCCATCCATTCCCTCCATCCATCCATCCATTCCCTCCATCCATTCCCTCCATCCATCCATTCCCTCCATCCATCCCTTCCCTCCATCCATCCATTCCCTCTATCCATCCATACATTCCCTCCATCCATCCATTCCCTCCATCCATCCATTCCATCCATCCATCCGGTCCCTCCATCCATCCATTCCCTCCATCCATTCCCTCCATCCATCCATTCCCTCCATCCATCCATCCATTCCCTCCATCCAGTCCCTCCATCCATCCATCCATTCCCTCCATCCATCCATTCCATCCATCCATCCATTCCCTCCATCCATTCCCTCCATCCATCCATTCCCTCCATCCATTCCCTCCATCCATCCATTCCCTCTATCCATCCATCCATTCCCTCCATCCATCCATCCATTTCCTCCATCCATCCATCCATCCATCCATTCCCTCCATCCATCCGGTCCCTCCATCCATCCATTCCCTCCATCCATTCCCTCCATCCATCCATCCATTCCCTCCATCCAGTCCCTCCATCCATCCATTCCCTCCATCCATCCATCCATTCCCTCCATCCATCCATCCATCCATCCATTCCCTCCATCCATCCATCCATTCCCTCCATCCATTCCCTCCATCCATCCATCCATTCCCTCCATCCATTCCCTCCATCCATCCATCCATTCCCTCCATCCATCCACTCCATCCATTCCCTCCATCCATCCATTCCCTCCATCCATTCCCTCCATCCATCCATTCCCTCTATCCATCCATCCATTCCCTCCATCCATCCATTCCCTCCATCCATTCCCTCCATCCATCCATTCCCTCCATCCATCCATCCATTCTCTCCATCCATCCATTCCCTCCATCCATCCATTCCCTCCATCCATCCATCCATTCCCTCCATCCATTCCCTCCATCCATCCATTCCCTCTATCCATCCATCCATTCCCTCCATCCATTCCCTCCATCCATTCCCTCCATCCATCCATCCATCCGGTCCCTCCATCCATCCATCCATTCCCTCCATCCATTCCCTCCATCCAGTCCCTCCATCCATCCATTCCCTCCATCCAGTCCCTCCATCCATCCATCCATCCATTCCCTCCATCCATCCATTCCCTCCATCCATTCCCTCCATCCATCCATTCCCTCCATCCATCCGGTCCCTCCATTCATCCATTCCCTCCATCCATCCATTCCCTCCATCCATTCCCTCCATCCATCCATCAATTCCCTCCATCCAGTCCCTCCATTCCCTCCATCCATCCATTCCCTCCATCCATCCATCCATTCCCTCCATCCATCCATTCCCTCCATCCATCCATTCCCTCCATCCATCCATCCATTCCCTCTATCCATCCATCCATTCCCTCCATCCATCCATCCCCTCCATCCATCCATTCCCTCTATCCATCCATCCATTCCCTCCATCCATACATCCATTCCCTCCATCCATCCATCCATTCCCTCCATCCATCCATTCCTTCCATCCATTCCCTCCATCCATGCATTCCCTCCATTCATTCCCTCCATCCATCCATCCATTCCCTCCATCCATCCAGTCCCTCCATCCATCCATCCATTCCCTCCATCCATTCCCTCCATCCATCCAGTCCCTCCTGCCTCCCAGTGAGTACACTGATATAGGGGATGCTCTTCCCTCCCTTCTTCCTCCATCCCCCTCGCTTTCTTTCTTTTCTCTTTCTTTCTTTCCTTCCACCTTTCCTTTCTTTTCATTCTTTTTCTTTCTCTCTTTCTTTCCATCTTTCTTTCTCTTTCCTTCTTTCTCCACCCCCTCTTTATTTCTTTCTCTCCTTCCTTCCTTTTTTTCTCCATCCCCATCTCTTTCTTTCTTTCCATTATCTTTCTTTCTTTCTTTCTTTCCATTATCTTTCTTTCTTTCTTTCTTTCTTTCTTTCTTTCTTTCTCTTTCTTTCTTTCTTTCTTTCTTTCTTTCTTTCTTTCTTTCTTTCTTTCTTTCTTTCTTTCTTTCTTTCTTTCTTTCTTTCTTTCTTTCTTTCTTTCTTTCTTTCTTTCTTTCTTTCTTTCTTTCTTTCTTTCTTTCTCCCTCCACCCATCCTCCTTTATTTCTCTCTTTGTGACAGCCTACCAGAATAGGTAGGATCTGTGAGAGCAGCTTCCCTGTGCAGCTCTGCTTGAGGAAAATATATCTTTATTATGCCCACTTACCTACCCCCTGTATTGTCCACTCCCCTATACTGTACCCTCCTAATACAGTTCATTTTCATCCCTTGAATTAGTTTTCCCATTATGGAAGTGAGTGGGGCCTCATGTCTAAGTTTTGCCTAAGGCCTCACAAAGCCTCTGTCTCCCTGCACATCTGCTCCACCGCTGTACCCCCGTGCTCTTCTGTCTCACCGATGAACCCCCTTCTCATCTGTCCTAACACTGAAACCATCTGCTCATCCTCCCCACCACTTCCCATTTCTCTTCTGCCCCGCCTCTGTACCCCCTGCTCTTCTGCCCCACCGCTGTACCCCCTGCTCTTCTGCCCCACCTCTGTACCCCCTGTTCTTCTGCCCCAGCTCTGTACCCCCTGCTCTTCTGCCCCAGCTCTGTACCCCCCTGCTCTTCTGCCCCACCTCTGTACCCCCCTGCTCTTCTGCCCCATCTCTTTACCCCCCTGCTCTTCTGTCCTACCTCTGTACCCCCCTGCTCTTCTGCCCCACCTCTGTACCCCCCTGCTCTTCTGTCCTATCTCTGTACCCCCCTGCTCTTCTGTCCTACCTCTGTACCCCCCTACTCTTCTGTCCTACCTCTGTACCCCCTTCTCATCTGTCCCACCAATGTACCTCCTTTCTCCTCTGCCCTGCCACTGTAACCCCCTGCCCTTCTGCCCCACCACTGTAACCCCCTGCCCTTCTGCCCCGCCACTGTAACCCCCTGCCCTTCTGCCCCACCACTGTAACCCCCTGCCCTTCTGCCCCACCACTATAACCCCCTGCCCATCTGTACCACCACTATAACCACCTTCTCATCTACCACCACTATAACCCTCTTCTCATCTGTACCATCTCTGAACCTCCCCCCCTGCTCCTCTATCCTACAATAACACACTATAATAACACTGCACTATATATAATATAATAACTGCGCCCGCGCAGCTTAACACACAACTCGGCAATGCAAAGATACCTGAACTCCCACGCCTGCGCGGGAGTGACGTCATGTTGGCCCGGCCAATTAAATCGGGCGGAGATTGGTACCTGGAAGCCACCTGGCCAAAGCTGGCAGTGGCTCCGGGACACCATAGCACTGGAGCGCTACGAAAAGTAAAGATCTGGTTTAAGACTCCTGGCAGTCCTCCTTGGTTGCCCTGCGCTTCTTCGCTACCTGTAATAAATCCCGTAGGTGACGACGAGTCTGATTATTACGAGTTTCAACATCAGGATCAACAGCCAGTGTTGCCCTTTGTTGACTGATGCAGGAATCCAATAGTGCATTGATGTCATCAGTCACTGGTGACATGAGGAAACTCGGTAATGAGAGGATACCACCATTCTGTGGGATGATGTTGCTGTGATCCCTAGGAGGTGTCACGTTGGGAATGGGAACGTCAGTCTAGTCCATAACTCCGTTCACATTTTTTCTTGTTGGTGGGATGATGTCATCACTCGGTGGGATGATGTCACTCTCTCGTGGGGAGCTATTCCTGTGCCCGACCACCATTTTTGATTTGAGCTTCTTTATACTCCGGCTTACTCTAGCACGGAAGGAAGCTCGAGGAGGTGTGATGCTGGGAACAGGAACGTCAGTCTCTTCCATAGCTCTGTTCACATTTTTCGTACGACGTGCGACGCCGGGATGGACATTAAATGTACTCCATCGTGGCCTGAGGCCGGAACCCATTGCTGGGGTCATGTATTTGGTTGGAAGGATCTCATCACTCCAAGGCTTAGTGTTATTCCTGGTAGGTGTAACGCTGGGAATGGGAAAGGCAGTCTCCTCAATGCTGCTCTCTGCATTTTCACTTGCTGGTAGAATGGAGCCCTCACTTGCTGGTAGAATGGAGCCCTCACCTGCTGGTAGAATGGAGTCCTCGCTTGGTGGTAGAATGGAGTCCTCGCTTGGTGGTAGAATGGAGTCCTCGCTTGGTGGTAGAATGGAGTCCTCGCTTGGTGGTAGAATGGTGTCCTCGCTTGGTGGTAGAATGGTGTCCTCACTTGGTGGTGGGGTGATGTTGCTACTTGTTGGTCGGAACAGTCGGTAGAATGGCTTGAAATATATTAGGAGCAGTACCACCAGCATGGTGATAAGCCCCAGAATGCATTCTGACCGGTGCTCAGTAACAATTTTTATAAGTACAGGTAGGACTGTGTTCTCTAATGCCACACACCCATCGGACCAGACTGACTGAAGCCCGGCGACCACCCATTGGTACCAATCACCAGCATTTATAAGCAGGGGTGGGACTATGTTCTCTAATGCCACACACCCATTGGACCAGACTGACCAGAGCCTGTTGACCACCCATTGGTACCAATCACCAGCATTTATAAGCAGGGATGGGACTGTGTTCTCTAATGCCCTCCACCCCCTGGACCAGACTGACCAGAGCCTGGCAACCACCCATTGGTACCAATTACCAGCATTTATAAGCAGGGGTGGGACTATGTTCTCTAATGCCACACACCCATTGGACCAGACTGACCAGAGCCTGTTGACCACCCATTGGTACCAATCACCAGCATTTATAAGCAGGGATGGGACTGTGTTCTCTAATGCCCCCCACCCCCTGGACCAGACTGACCAGAGCCTGGCAACCACCCATTGGTACCAATCACCAGCATTTATAAGCAGGGATGGGACTGTGTTCTCTAATGCCCCCCACCCCCTGGACCAGACTGACCAGAGCCTGGCAACCACCCATTGGTACCAATTACCAGCATTTATAAGCAGGGGTGGGACTATGTTCTCTAATGCCACACACCCATTGGACCAGACTGACCAGAGCCTGTTGACCACCCATTGGTACCAATCACCAGCATTTATAAGCAGGGGTGGGACTATGTTCTCTAATGCCACACACCCATTGGACCAGACTGACCAGAGCCTGTTGACCACCCATTGGTACCAATCACCAGCATTTATAAGCAGGGATGGGACTGTGTTCTCTAATGCCCCCCACCCCCTGGACCAGACTGACAAGAGCCTGGCGACCACCAAATGGTACCAATCACCAGCATTTATATACAGGGGTGGGACTGTGTTCTCTAATGCCACCCGCCCCCTGGACCAGACTGACCAGAGCCTGGCAACCACCAATTGGTACCAATCACCAGCATTTATATACAGGGGTGGGACTGTGTTCACTAATGCCACCGACCCCCTGGACCAGACTGACCAGAGCCTGGCAACCCCCCATTGGTACCAATCACCAGCATTTATAAGCAGGGGTGGGACTGTGTTCTCTAATGCCACCCGCCCCCTGGACCAGACTGACCAGAGCCTGGCAACCACCAATTGGTACCAATCACCAGCATTTATATACAGGGGTGGGACTGTGTTCACTAATGCCACCGACCCCCTGGACCAAACTGACCAGAGCCTGGCGACCACCCTATGGTACCAACTACCAGCATTTATATACAGGGGTAGGATTATGTTCTCGAAGGCTGGCCCCTGTCTGTTCCAGATATCGATCAGTAGATTAATTAATCCACACAGCTGCAGGAACTTCAAATAGTATTCTAATATTCTGGCCAGGTCATTTCGGTGCAGGATGTACTTCAGAATGAGAACACATATCAGGACTGCCAAGCGAAGCCAGAATGGAGGGCAGGTCAGGAAGGTCAGGAATGAAAACCAGCTGATGGGTTGTAGGGTCAGGTCCTCGAAGAATGTCCCTCTTCTGTACCAGATATCGATCACTGGATAAATTAATCCACACACCTGCAGGAACTTCAAATAGTGTCCTAATATTGTGGCCAGGTTATTTTGGTGCAGGATGTGCTTCAGAATGAGAACACACATCAGGACTATATAGTTAAACCATGATGGAGTGCGGGTCAGGAATGTAACCCAGCTGATGAGTTCTGGGACTATGTTCTCAAAGGATGTTTCCCTGCTGTTCCAGATATCGATCAGTAGACAAATTAATCCGCTCAGCTCCAGGAACATCAAAAAGCATCCTAATGTTCTAGCCAGGTAATTCTGGCGCAGGATGTACTTCAGAATGAGAACATATATCAGGGCTGCCCAGCTAAACCAGAATAGAGTGTCGGTCAGGAATCTAACCCAGCTGATGAGTTCCAGGGTTATGTCCTCAAGGAATGTCCCCATGCTGTCACAGATATCGATCAGTAGACAAATGAATCCGCTCAGCGCCAGGAACATCAAAAAGTGTCCTAATGTTCTAGCCAGGAAATTTCGGCGCAGGATGCACTTCAGAACGTTAACACATATCAGGACAGCCAAACTAAACCATGATGGAGTGCGGGTCAGGAATGAAACCCAGCTGATGAATTCTGGGACTATGTTCTCATAGGATGTCCCCCTGCTGTCACAGATATCGATCAGTAGATAAATTAATCCGCTCAGCTCCAGGAACATCAAATAGCGTCCTAATGTTCTAGCCAGGTAATTCTGGCGCAGGATGTACTTCAGAATGTGAGCACAGATCAGGACGGCCCAGATAAACCAGAATGGAGTCCGGGTCAGGAACGAAAACGAGCTGATGAGTTCTGGGATTATGTCCTCAAAGGATGTCCCCATGCTGTCCCAGCTATCGATCAGTAGACAAATGAATCCGCTCAGCTCCAGGAACATCAAATAGCGTCCTAATGTTCTGGCCGGGTAATTTTGGCGCAGGATGTGCTTCAGAACCAGAAAACGTATCAGGACTGCCCAGATGAACCAGAATGGAGTGCGGGTCAGGAATGAAACCCAACTGACGGGTTCTGGAGGGTCATTTTCAATTCCTCTTTCTGTTCTCTCCACTGACTGCTCCATCCTCTTCATGTTCTCCTCCATGCGGGTCTGTGGGCCCCCTCTGATGACCTCTCGGGGTACAGCCCATTGAGGGCAGGTCAGGAATGAAACCCAACTGAAGGGTTCTGGAGGGTCATTTTCAATTCCTCCTTCTGTTTTCTCCACTGGCCACTCCGTCCTCTTCATGTTTTCCTCCATGCGGGTCTGTGGGCCCCCTCTGATGACCTCTAGGGGTACAGCCCATGGAGGGCGGGTCAGGAATGAAACCCAACTGACGGGTTCTGGAGGGCCATTTTTAATTCCTCTTTCTGTTTTCTCCACTGGCCGCTCCGCCCTCTTCATGTTCTCCTCCATGCGGGTCTGTGGGCCCCCTCTGATGACCTCTAGGGGTACAGCCCATGGAGGGCGGGTCAGGAATGAAACCCAACTGACGGGTTCTGGAGGGTCATTTTTAATTCCTCTTTCTGTTTTCTCCACTGGCCACTCCGTCCTCTTCATGTTCTCCTCCATGCGGGTCTGTGGGCCCCCTCTGATGACCTCTAGGAGTACAGCCCATGGAGGGCGGGTCAGGAATGAAACCCAACTGACGGGTTCTGGAGGGCCATTTTTAATTCCTCTTTCTGTTTTCTCCACTGGCCACTCCGTCCTCTTCATGTTCTCCTCCATGCGGGTCTGTGGGCCCCCTCTGATGACCTCTAGGAGTACAGCCCATGGAGGGCGGGTCAGGAATGAAACCCAACTGACGGGTTCTGGAGGGTCATTTTTAATTCCTCTTTCTGTTTTCTCCACTGGCCACTCCGCCCTCTTCATGTTCTCCTCCATGCGGGTCTGTGGGCCCCCTCTGATGACCTCTAGGAGTACAGCCCATGGAGGGCGGGTCAGGAATGAAACCCAACTGACGGGTTCTGGAGGGCCATTTTTAATTCCTCTTTCTGTTTTCTCCACTGGCCACTCCGTCCTCTTCATGTTCTCCTCCATGCGGGTCTGTGGGCCCCCTCTGATGACCTCTAGGAGTACAGCCCATGGAGGGCGGGTCAGGAATGAAACCCAACTGACGGGTTCTGGAGGGCCATTTTTAATTCCTCTTTCTGTTTTCTCCACTGGCCACTCCGTCCTCTTCATGTTCTCCTCCATGCGGGTCTGTGGGCCCCCTCTGATGACATCTAGGAGTACAGCCCATGGAGGGCGGGTCAGGAATGAAACCCAACTGACGGGTTCTGGAGGGTCATTTTTAATTCCTCTTTCTGTTTTCTCCACTGGCCACTCCGCCCTCTTCATGTTCTCCTCCATGCGGGTCTGTGGGCCCCCTCTGATGACCTCTAGGAGTACAGCCCATGGAGGGCGGGTCAGGAATGAAACCCAACTGACGGGTTCTGGAGGGCCATTTTTAATTCCTCTTTCTGTTTTCTCCACTGGCTGCTCCGCCCTCCTCATGTTCTCCTCCTCCTCCATGCGGGTCTGTGGGCCCCCTCTGATGACCTCTCGGGGTGTAGCCCACGGGTATACAATTCTAAAGATCAGCGGAATCTCCGCTGGCTGCTTTGTCACCACAACCCTCTTCTTCTGATCCATGTGGACCTCTGGGGATTGTGTGATGGTATTTCTGTTTAGTTCCCAAGGAACCAACAGAAAAAGAATCACGGTGAGGATTTGGTTCCACATATTTTTTTTTTTTTTTTTTAATAGAAAAAAAACTGGCAGGAAATGCCAAATAGTATTAATAGTATTGATTAATGCCAATCAATAAATCGACTCCCAATAACGAGATAATGTGACCAAATAGAAATCAATCAATCACTCAGCAGAGCTCTGCAATAGAGATCCGACTACTTTGAAGACCTGAAGTCAACTGAAAGATTCTCCCTCTGCGCGGCTACTTACCAGCTGCAGGTCGCTGACCACAATGACGTCACAGTGCTTGCCGACCGTTAGCTGCTATTTTTAGACTGCAGGTCACGTGGCCAGCACTGAGAAAACACGTGCGCCTGTTTACTCGCAGCTGCTTCAATCTGATTGGCTGATCTGGGTGTAGAGCAGACCTGGAAGGGATCCTATTATATAACATAACGGTCAGACTCACCGCAAGTCCCCTCCCCCGAGGTGCGGCTCCCGGACACCCTGCATAGTGCCCCTCAATATCCCGGGAAATCACCGGCATCTGCCAGTCCTCTGTCCGATCACCGCTCAGCCCGACACGTCCCGCTATGAGGACCGACAGCGTCTTGTCTGTGTTCGGTACACACCGACCTCCGGTCAGGCAGAGCGCCGGACAGCCCGACCCTCGAGGATGCGGAGGGAAAGCCGTTTCCATGGAGACGCGGCCTACAGCTTCGCTACCGATCCCCGGACTGTCCTGAGCCGATCCCCGGACTGTCCTGAGCCGATCCCCGGACTGTCCTGAGCCGATCCCCGGACTGTGGTGCGCTGAGTGCCGGGATGGAGATGGAGCCTCTGCTGGAGGTCTGGAGCTACTTCCGGCGGAGGAATTCCGAGTATCGCTCCGAGGTGTGTGTCCGCATCCCGGAGAGAGAGAGAGAGAGAGGCCTATGACCAGATACACCCCTTATATATTATATATATACCCCCTTATATCCTATATACACCCCCTTATATATTACATATATACACCCCCTTATATCCTATATACACCCCTTATATATTATATATATACCCCCTCATATCCTATATACACCACTTATATATTATATATATACCCCCATATATCCTATATACACCCCTTATATCCTATATACACCCCTTATATATTATATATATACACCCCTTATATCCTATACACACCCCCTCATATCCTATATACACCCCTCATATCCTATATACAGCCCTTATATCCTAGATACACCCCTCATATCCTATATACCGCTCTTATATCCTATATACACCCCTCATATCCTATATACACCCCTTATATCCTATATACACCCCTTATATATTATATATATACCCCCTTATATCCTATATACACCCCTCATATCCTATATACACCCCTTATATCCTATATACACCCCTCATATCCTATATACAGCTCTTATATATTATATATATATACCCCCTTATATCCTATATACGCCCCTTATATCCTATATACACCCCTTATATATTATATATATACACCCCTCATATCCTTTATACACCCCTTATATATTATATATATATACCCCTCATATCCTATATACACCCCATATATATTATATATATATATATATATATATATATATACCCCCTCATATCCTATATACACCCCTTATATATTATATATATACCCCCATATATCCTATATACACCCCTTATATCCTATATACACCCCTTATATATTATATATATACACCCTTTATATCCTATATACACCCCTTATATCCTATACACACCCCTCATATCCTATATACACCCCCTTATATCCTATATACAGCCCTTATAGCCTAGATACACCCCTCATATCCTATATACAGCTCTTATATCCTATATACACCCCTTATATCCTATATACACCCCCCATATATTATATATATACCCCCTTATATCCTATATACACCCCTCATATCCTATATACACCCCTTATATCCTATATACACCCCTCATATCCTATATACACCCCTCATATCCTATATACAGCTCTTATATATTATATATATATATACCCCTTATATCCTATATACACCCCTTATATATTATATATATATACCCCCTTATATCCTATATACACCCCTTATATCCTATATACACCCCTCATATCCTATATACAGCTCTTATATATTATATATATCCCCCCTTATATCCTATATACGCCCCTTATATCCTATATACACCCCTTATATATTATATATACACCCCTCATATCCTATATACACCCCTCATATCCTATATCCTATCACTTGGTGGTGGGGTGATGTTGCTACTTGTTGGTCGGAACAGTCGGTAGAATGGCTTGGAATATATTAGGAGCAGTACCACCAGCATGGTGATAAGCCCCAGAATGCATTCTGACCGGTGCTCAGTAACAATTTTTATAAGTACAGGTAGGACTGTGTTCTCTAATGCCACACACCCATTGGACCAGACTGACTGAAGCCCGGTCCAGTCACCCCTCCGCTCTGCGGTTATCGCATGGAGTCACCCCTCCGCTCTGCGGTTATCGCATGGAGTCACCCCTCCGCTCTGCGGTTATCGCATGGAGTCACCCCTCCGCTCTGCGGTTATCGCATGGAGTCATCCCTCCGCTCGGCGGTTATCGCATGCAGTCACCCCTCCGCTCTGCGGTGATCGCATGGAGTCACCCCTCCGCTCTGCGGTTATCGCATGGAGTCACCCCTCCGCTCTGCGGTTATCGCATGCAGTCACCCCTCCGCTCTGCGGTTATCGCATGGAGTCACCCCTCCGCTCTGCGGTTATCGCATGCAGTCACCCCTCCGCTCTGCGGTGATCGCATGGAGTCACCCCTCCGCTCTGCGGTGATCGCATGCAGTCACCCCTCCGCTCTGCGGTTATCGCATGGAGTCACCCCTCCGCTCTGCGGTTATCGCATGGAGTCACCCCTCCGCTCTGCTGTTATCGCATGGAGTCATCCCTCCGCTCTGCGGTTATCCCATGGAGTCACCCCTCCGCTCTGCGGTTATCGCATGGAGTCATCCCTCCGCTCGGCGGTTATCGCATGCAGTCACCCCTCCGCTCTGCGGTTATCGCATGGAGTCACCCCTCCGCTCTGCGGTTATCGCATGGAGTCACGCCTCCGCTCTGCGGTTATCACATAGAGTCACCCCTCCGCTCTGCGGTTATCGCATGGTTACCCCTCCGCTCTGCGGTTATCGCATGGAGTCATCCCTCCGCTCTGCGGTTATCGCATGGAGTCATCCCTCCGCTCGGCGGTTATCGCATGCAGTCACCCCTCCGCTCTGCGGTTATCGCATGGAGTCACCCCTCCGCTCTGCGGTTATCGCATGGAGTCACCCCTCCGCTCTGCGGTTATCGCATGGAGTCACCCCTCCGCTCTGCGGTTATCGCATGGTTACCCCTCCGCTCTGCGGTTATCCCATGGAGTCACCCCTCCGCTCTGCGGTTATCGCATGGAGTCACGCCTCCGCTCTGCGGTTATCACATAGAGTCACCCCTCCGCTCTGCGGTTATCGCATGGTTACCCCTCCGCTCTGCGGTTATCGCATGGAGTCTCCCCTCCGCTCTGCGGTTATCGCATGGAGTCACCCCTCCGCTCTGCGGTTATCGCATGGAGTCATCCCTCCGCTCTGCGGTTATCACATGGAGTCACCCCTCCGCTCTGCGGTTATCACATGGAGTCACCCCTCCGCTCTGCGGTTATCGCATGGAGTCACCCCTCCGCTCTGCGGTTATCGCATGGAGTCATCCCTCCGTTTTGCGGTTATAGCATGGAATCACCCCTCCGCTCTGCGGTTATCTCATGGAGTCTCCCCTCCGCTCTGCGGTTATCGCATGGAGTCACCCCTCCGCTCTGCGGTTATCGCATAGAGTCACCCCTCCGCTCTGCGGTTATCGCATGGAGTCACCCCTCCGCTCTGCGGTTATCGCATGGAGTCCCCCCTCCGCGGTTATCACATGGAGTCACCCCTCCGCTCTGCGGTTATCGCATGGAGTCACCCCTCCGCTCTGCGGTTATCGCATGGAGTCATCCCTCCGCTCTGCGGTTATCGCATGCAGTCGCCCCTCCGCTCTGCGGTTATTGCATGGAGTCACCCCTCTGCTCTGCGGTTATCGCATGGAGTCATCCCTCCGCTCTGCGGTTATCGCATGCAGTCGCCCCTCCGCTCTGCGGTTATTGCATGGAGTCACCCCTCTGCTCTGCGGTTATCGCATGGAGTCATCCCTCCGCTCTGCGGTTATCGCATGGAGTACTCAGTGTCACTGCACAGAGCTAAACCAACAGTAAGTTGTACACAAAGAAAAATAAAATCTCAGCGGTCCCCAAACTTTTTAGTAGCAGAGACCAATTTCCTGTCGGGAGGGGGGAGCTGGATATTCATGGAGTCTGTCCTTAGCCCCCCTTCACACCTCAACCCCCCTTTACAGTGTCCTCAGTCCCCCTTTAAAACAATCCCACATCGTCCTGCGTTCCCTTTCACATCAGAGCCCCCATTACATCACAGTGCCCCTTACATTAATGTAATGGGGGCTGCACTGTGACGGGGGCTGTGATTTTAGGGGCACTGTGGTCTTTGTGTAATATGTTGTAGGTGCGGAAGGCCACTCAGCTTGGCGTGCTCACCATCCTGAACAGACTCCGCCCCCTTCTCACCATCCTGAACAGACTCCGCCCCCTGCTCACCATCCTGAACAGACTCCGCCCCCTTCTCACCATCCTAAACAGACTCCGCCCCCTGCTCACCATCCTGAACAGACTCCCCCCCCTGCTCACCATCCTGAACAGACTCCGCCCCCTTCTCACCATCCTGAACAGACTCCGCCCCCTGCTCACCATCCTGAACAGACTCCGCCCCCTTCTCACCATCCTAAACAGACTCCGCCCCCTGCTCACCATCCTGAACAGACTCCCCCCCCTGCTCACCATCCTGAACAGACTCCGCCCCCTGCTCACCATCCTGAACAGACTCCGCCCCCTGCTCACCATCCTGAACAGACTCCGCCCCCTGCTCACCATCCTGAACAGACTCCGCCCCCTGCTCACCATCCTGAACAGACTCCGCCCCCTGCTCACCATCCTGAACAGACTCCGCCCCCTGCTCACCATCCTGAACAGACTCCGCCCCCTTCTCACCATCCTGAACAGACTCCGCCCCCTGCTCACCATCCTGAACAGACTCCGCCCCCTGCTCACCATCCTGAACAGACTCCATCCCCTTCTCACCATCCTGATCAGACTCCGCCCCCTTCTCACCATCCTGAACAGACTCCGCCCCCTGCTCACCATCCTGAACAGACTCCGCCCCCTGCTCACCATCCTGAACAGACTCCGCCCCTTCTCACCATCCTGAACAGACTCCGCCCCTGCTCACCATCCTGAACAGACTCCGCCCCCTTCTCACCATCTTGCTGCCCCGTCCACCTCTAGGTTTTGTGTCCAGGAGATGGAGAAGTGGGGAGATAAGAGTTGTATTGGTGGGAAGGGACAGAACATTGGGGGGGGGAGGGGGGGACATAGAGAGAGGGCAGAGAAGGATCTGAGAAGAGAGTACAGTCAGCATGTCAGCTGATCAGATAAAGGTGACCTGGTGATGGATCTTTGATAAGAGGGAAGTGAAGCTGAGTGTGATTGGAGGAGGTGAGGAGTTGGGCGGTGTGACCAGCAAGCTGTGACAAATCATGTGCAGAGATTTCAGCTTCGCTGCCAGAGACCTTTTTTGCATTTTTCTGCACACATGTTTAACCACTTGCTGACCGCGCTACAGCCGAATGACAGCTACAGTGCGGCCGGCTAGTTCTGGGACGCCGTCATATGACAGCATCCCGTGACTACGCCCGCTGCTGGGCACAGGTGGCGTCCCCTGTTGATCACAGATTGAGTTAAAGGGCCAATCAGCTGCTCTTTACTACATGTCCAATCACAGCTGATCACGGATGTAAACAGAAGCTGGTTATCGGCACTCCTTTCCTCATGCTGACAGTGAGAGGAGAGGAGAGCCGATGACAGACTTGTGTTAAAGGGGCATTTACACTGATTATCAGTGCAGTCCCAGTAGTGCCCACCAGTGCTGCCAATCTGTGCCTATCAGTGCGGCTCATCAGTGCCGCTTCATCAGTGCAGTCTCTTTAGTGCTCATCAATGCAGTCCTATCAGTGCAGCCTCATCGGTGCCATCTCATTGGTGCCCATCAGTGCAGCCTCCTCAGTGCCCATCAGTGCAGCCTCATCAGTGCCCATCAGTGCAGCCTCATCAGTGGAACCTCTTCGGTGCCCATCAGTGCCGCCTCTTTGGTGCCCATTTTTGCAAAAGAAAAACTTTTTTTTTTCTGCTTAGGTTTTTTTTTTCTATCACATAAGTGACAAAAAGTCCCCCCGTGTGATGATTTTTAGGTGACAGGTTCTCTTTAATGAGACATCCAGACCCCCCCCACAATGTCTCCTTGGGGCTCCACTGAATGTAATGCACTACACATCGCACTGCAATACATCCCTTCCCAGCTATGCTAGCGGAGGGGGGGGGGTGACAGGCTGACCCGGAAGTGATGTCATACACGTCAGTTTCCAGGTCACAGCAAGAAGAGGAGGAGAGCGGACGTGTGTCCCTCCTCCCCCTGCACCCGCTATGTCAGTCCCGGGCCTGCAGATGGTAAAGTGGAGCCTGAGCCGGGGTTCTACTGGGCCAAGAGTACTAATAGTCTGGGGATGTGCTGAGTGTGGGGGGGGGGGGGGTGGTACTATTGGGCCCCATTAAAACAAACAGAAAATCAACACACACAGGGCATTTGCCAAGCTTCAAAAAAGCATCAAAAAGCATGTTGAAGCGGTCAGCACTTTAATAAGGTCAAAGCAAGTTTAACTAGTTGCCCCCCCACCTGGCCATCGCGGCCGCGTCATGTTTGCTAGGACACGGCACGACCCCGATCTCTGTAAAGACCTGCGGCTCTTTAACCATGTGATCGGCTGTGTCCAATCAGCCGGTCACATGTAAACACAGAGAGGCCGGTAACCGGCTCTCCTCACCTCACACTGACAGAGAGTGTGGCGAGGAGAGCCGATCAGCGGCATCTCCTCACATGAGATCTGCACATCTACACATGTAATCAGTGCCCAGATTACAATAGCACCTCCAGTGTGACAAATCAGTGCCAGCGATGAGTGCCCACCAGTGTCAGCAATCAGTGCCCACCACTGCCACCAATCAGTGCCCATTAGTGATGCCAGTCAGTGCTGGCTATAAGTCCCCCCTATCAGTGCTGCCCATCACTGCTTTCCATCAGTGTCGCCCATAAATGCCCATCAGTACCGCCTATCAGTGGGACCTATTAGTGCCCATCAGTGCCACCTCATCAGTGCCCACCAGTTCAGCCTCATCAGTGCCGCCTCATCAGTGCCCACCAGTTCAGCCTCATCAGTGCCGCCTCATCAGTGCCCTGATCATCAGTGCCCTGATTACAATAGCGCCTCCAGCGCGACAAATCAGTGCCAGCGATGAGTGCCCACCAGTGTCAGCAATCAGTGCCCATCACTGCCACCAATCAGTGCCCATTAGTGATGCCAGTCAGTGCTGGCTATCAGCCCCGCCTATCAGTTCTGCCCATCACTGCTTTCCATCCGTGCCACCCATAAATGCCCATCAGTACCGCCTATCAGTAGCAATCAGTGGCACCTATTAGCACCACCTAATTAGTGCCCCTCATAAGTGCCACCTCATCAATGCCCACCAGTTCATTCTATCAGTGCCCATCAATGTCGCCTCATCAGTGCACATCAGTGAGCGAGAAAAATTACTTAGTTTCTGTCAGTAAATTTTGTAATTAAGTAGAAATTTAGTAAAAAAATAAAAAACCCCCAGTGGTGATTAAATAACACCAAAATAAAGCTCTATTTGTGTGAAGAAAATTATAAAAAATATCACATGGTTACAGTGGCGCCGATGCACTGTGTGCGCCAAGGAGTCCCCTCACCACGCATCCGCCCACCCGAAAGGGGCGGGGGGAAGGGGGGTGGGGAGGAGGCACGCAGAGCGCATCAGGGTGAGCCAAGCCCAGACACGACCTCAACCAAAGTCCCAAGACCCCCTTTCTCAGTCTTTGTACCAGGGATGGAGGCACACCGCATATGTGCCTCATTTTAAAGTCCCAAATCCCCCCTTCCTCCTTCTTGTAATAGGGATGGAGGAATGTTTTATTTACAGGGTCAGCTGTGTTCCCCTGCTACCCGTGTGTTGGGTCTCTAAGTCCCGGGCTGACTCTGCACCATGTCTGGGCTTGGCTCACCCTGATCACAAGCACATTGTGTTCAGGTTTCTGTTCAGCAGTCTTGCAGTATGACATGCTTCTGTGATTGATGTGTGCCTGGCTGTGTATCCGTTACTTGTCTACTTATAGGAGCCGCGATGCGCTCTGCGTGCCTCCTCCCCACCACCCTTCCCTCCGCCCCTTTCGGGTAGCAGGGGAACACAGCTGACCCTGTAAAACATGCCTCCATCCCTATTACAAGAAGGAGGAAGGGGGGATTTGGGACTTTAAAATGAGGCACATATGGGGTGTGCCTCCATCCCTGGTACAAAGACTGAGAAAGGGGGTCTTGGGACTTTGGTTGAGGTCATGTCTGGGCTTGGCTCACCCTGATGCGCTCTGCGTGCCTCCTCCCCACCACCCTTCCCTCCGCCCCTTTCGGGCGGGCGGATGCGTGAGGGGACTCCTTGGCGCACACAGTGCAGCGGCGCCACGCCTCCCGCTTCACATGTGACGTCACGACGTGGAGCGTAGCGTGTGTCTTACCATCTTTGATCTGGCAGCGGGGGGAATATGGGCGTTCCCCGCGGGCGGTGTACGCCGTCTGCGTCGGGGCGCCTTCCTCCTTTTTTGCCAGACCCAGCGTGACGCTGGTGGCGGACGGCGTGCACGCGCTCTATGGGTGGCTATATATAGCCTCTCCTGACACAGTCCTGACGCCATATCCTGGGATGTCACATCTCATCTCCACATCTTCCCTTTTCTGGGACCCAAGGGCGCCCCCCGCAGGTTACCATACACCCTTTACCCTCAGTCTCTTCTATCCGCCTGGATTCATTATTCTTGACGGATAATTAATATTATACAATGATATTATTTTTTTCTAGACTCCTTCTGGCTGCCCCCATTGGCTCACCTTCTGGTCCCACCAAGAACTTCAGCACTCCGTGTCCTTGTATGGGGGGGGGGGGGGGCGTTGTGCATGCGCCCCGCTGGCGTGCCGCCCTAAGGCCACCTCAGCTCCCATGATAGGCAAAACTATGGCTCCGCACTCACCACATCTCATCGCAGTATTTCCATGCAAGTACTCAAGGTGGGCTTTTTTGTCCCACCTCTAATATATTGCACCACAACCAGACCTATTGATTACACCTCCTTATATTCTGTAGATTTCCCAGAAGCACCTGCCCCTGATGACTGTTCCTATTACACGAAACGCGTCGGGCAACAGGGAAGCAGATACATGCGTTGATTTCCACTTCTTGGCATCTATTTTTATCCACCGTGGTCCTTATGGTTTTATACATCTTTATTGTTTCTGCAATGTTGTTCAGATGATCCATGTACATATAATAATTCATTTCATGTCATAACCTATTCAGACCACTATGTGGCGCTTGGTTGTTCTGCACTGTTGTACCCCTGATGCCCGGATTGGATGTGCTCATATTTATGGGCGTGTTATTTATAGAATCACATTTATTACAATGTCCTTCTTGTATGTGGTTTCTGTTTTTTAGATGTATTATGAATTTATGATTAATAAAGTTGTACTTCCATTCAACCAACCTTCACAATGTTTCCTGCCTCAACCAAAGTCCCAAGACCCCTATTCTTAGTCTTTGTACCAGGAATGGAGGCACACCCCATATGTGCCTCAACCAAAGTCCCAAAATCCCCCCTTCCTTCTCCATCATATACATTGTCCACAAATAATAATAGCACAACAGGGAGATTGTTTCAGTGTGTCCCCAATGTGGGGATTTCTCCCCTCATCCTGTCCCGGTTACCCCCTCAGTGAAGGAAGTTCCCTCCTAGGTGTCCCCAATGTAGATGTTTCTCCTCACTTCCTGTCCCGGTGACCCCCTCAGTGAAGGAAGTTCCCTCCTAGGTGCCCCAATGTGGAGATGTCTCCTCACTTCCTGTCCCGGTGACCCCCTCAGTGAAGGAAGTTCCCTCCTAGGTGTCCTCAATGTGGAGATCACTCCTCACTTCCTGTCCCGGCGACCCCCTCAGTGAAGGAATTTCCCTCCTAGGTGCCCCAATGTGGAGATTTCTCCTCACTTCCTGTCCCGGTGACCCCCTCAGTGAAGGAATTTCCCTCCTAGGTGTCCCCAATGTGGAGATTTCTCCACTTCCTGTCCCGGTGACCCCTCAGTGAAGGAAGTTCCCTCCTAGGTGCCCCCAATGTGGAGATGTCTCCTCACTTCCTGTTTCAGTGACCCCTCAGTGAAGGAAGTTCCCTCCTAGGTGTCCTCAGTGTGGAGATTTCTCCACTTCCTGTCCCAGTGGCCCCCTCAGTGAAGAAATTTCCCTCCTAGGTGCCCCAATGTGGAGATTTCTCCACTTCCTGTCCCGGTGACCCCCTCAGTGAAGGAATTTCCCTCCTAGGTGTCCCCAATGTGGAGATTTCTCCACTTCCTGTCCCAGTGGCCCCCTCAGTGAAGAAATTTCCCTCCTAGGTGCCCCAATGTGGAGATTTCTCCTCACTTCCTGTCCCAGTGACCCCCTCAGTGAAGGAAGTTCCCTCCTAGGTGTCCCCAATGTGGAGATTTCTCACTTCCTGTCCCGGTGACCCCCTCAGTGAAGGAAGTTCCCTCCTAGGTGCCCCCAATGTGGAGATGTCTCCTCACTTCCTGTTTCAGTGACCCCTCAGTGAAGGAAGTTCCCTCCTAGGTGCCCCAATGTGGAGATGTCTCCTCACTTCCTGTCCCGGTGACCCCCTCAGTGAAGGAAGTTCCCTCCTAGGTGTCCCCAATGTGGAGATTTCTCCCCACTTCCTGTCCCGGTGACCCCCTCAGTGAAGGAAGTTCCCTCCTGGGTGTCCCCAATGTGGAGATTTCTCCACTTCCTGTCCCTGTGACCCCCTCAGTGAAGAAAGTTCCCTCCTAGGTGTCCCCAATGTGGAGATGTCTCCTCACTTCCTGTTTCAGTGACCCCTCAGTGAAGGAAGTTCCCTCCTAGGTGCCCCCAATGTGGAGATGTCTCCTCACTTCCTGTTTCAGTGACCCCTCAGTGAAGGAAGTTCCCTCCTAGGTGTCCTCAATGTGGAGATTTCTCCACTTCCTGTCCCAGTGGCCCACTCAGTGAAGGAATTCCCCTTCTAGGTGCCCCAATGTGGAGATTTCTCCTCACTTCCTGTCCCGGTGACCCCCTCAGTGAAGGAAGTTCCCTCCTGGGTGTCCCCAATGTGGAGATTTCTCCACTTCCTGTCCCGGTGACCCTCTCAGTGAAGGAATTTCCCTCCTAGGTGCCCCAATGTGGAGATTTCTCCTCACTTCCTGTCCCGGTGACCCCTCAGTGAAGGAAGTTCCCTCCTAGGTGTCCCCAATGTGGAGATTTCTCCACTTCCTGTCCCAGTGACCCCTCAGTGAAGGAAGTTCCCTCCTAGGTGCCCCCAATGTGGAGATGTCTCCTCACTTCCTGTTTCAGTGACCCCTCAGTGAAGGAAGTTCCCTCCTAGGTGTCCCCAATGTGGAAATCACTCCTCACTTCCTGTCCCGGTGACCCCCTCAGTGAAGGAAGTTCCCTCCTAGGTGTCCCCAATGTGGAGATTTCTCCCCACTTCCTGTCCCGGTGACCCCTCAGTGAAGGAAGTTCCCTCCTGGGTGTCCCCAATGTGGAGATTTCTCCACTTCCTGTCCCTGTGACCCCCTCAGTGAAGAAAGTTCCCTCCTAGGTGTCCCCAATGTGGAGATGTCTCCTCACTTTCTGTTTCAGTGACCCCTCAGTGAAGGAAGTTCCCTCCTAGGTGCCCCCAATGTGGAGATGTCTCCTCACTTCCTGTTTCAGTGACCCCTCAGTGAAGGAAGTTCCCTCCTAGGTGTCCTCAATGTGGAGATTTCTCCACTTCCTGTCCCAGTGGCCCACTCAGTGAAGGAATTCCCCTTCTAGGTGCCCCAATGTGGAGATTTCTCCTCACTTCCTGTCCCGGTGACCCCCTCAGTGAAGGAAGTTCCCTCCTGGGTGTCCCCAATGTGGAGATTTCTCCACTTCCTGTCCCGGCGACCCCCTCAGTGAAGGAAGTTCCCTCCTAGGTGTCCCCAATGTGGAGATTTCTCCACTTCCTGTCCCGGAGACCCTCTCAGTGAAGGAATTTCCCTCCTAGGTGCCCCAATGTGGAGATTTCTCCTCACTTCCTGTCCCGGTGACCCCTCAGTGAAGGAAGTTCCCTCCTAGGTGTCCCCAATGTGGAGATTTCTCCACTTCCTGTCCCAGTGACCCCTCAGTGAAGGAAGTTCCCTCCTAGGTGCCCCCAATGTGGAGATTTCTCCACTTCCTGTCCCAGTGACCCCTCAGTGAAGGAAGTTCCCTCCTAGGTGCCCCCAATGTGGAGATGTCTCCTCACTTCCTGTTTCAGTGACCCCTCAGTGAAGGAAGTTCCCTCCTAGGTGTCCCCAATGTGGAGATTTCTCCACTTCCTGTCCCAGTGGCCCCCTCAGTGAAGGAAGTTCCCTCCTAGGTGCCCCCAATGTGGAGATGTCTCCTCACTTCCTGTTTCAGTGACCCCTCAGTGAAGGAAGTTCCCTCCTAGGTGTCCCCAATGTGTTGATTTCTCCTCACTTCCTGTCCCGGTGACCCCTCAGTGAGGGAAGTTCGGGGGGGGGGGGGTTTCTGGTCTCAGTATGGATAGAATGAGGAGAGGACAGCAGGAGGAGGAGGGGGAGGAGACCTCTGAGGAGGCAAGACAGGAATGGTCGGTTCTCTGTCCGCCCCGCCTCCATGCATGACACGTCTGGCTCGCTCCGCCTCCGGGGCGCGGTGACGTCAGCACGCAGCGCCTGCTCCCCGGTTGTCCTGGTAACGAGCGGCTGTTTACTACCCGGAGCTGGACGGAGCGATGGCGGCCGGGCCGGGGGAGAGGTGAGACCCTCCGGGGAGAGGGGAGGGGCGGTGTGATGGGGGGTAATACTCCGGGGGAAGGGATATTATGTGCAGTGTGAGATGGTGGGCTGCTGGGTACTTATAATTTGTGTTCGGGGGGAATAATAATTGTGGGGGGGGGGCTTTACAGGGTCATTTTTATTTGACGGGGGCGGGGAGAAGTACTATGGGGTAATTATATTAGTGGGGGAGGGACTGTGGGGTAATTATATTAGAGTGGGGGAGGGACTGTGGGGTAATTATATTAGTGGGGGGAGGGACTGTGGGGTAATTATATTAGTAGGTGAGGGACTGTGGGGTGATTATATTAGGGGGGGGTATGTAATTGTAATGGAGGAAATACTCTGGGGTAATTATAATAAGGTGGGGGAGGGACTGTGGGGTAATTATAATAGGGTGGGGGAGGGGTTGTAGGGTAATTATAATAGGGTGGGGGGGACTGTGGGGTAATTACCCCACAGTCCCTCCCCCCACATTATTATAATTACCCTACAGCCCCTCCCCCACCCTATTATAATTACCCCACAGTCCCTCCCCCACCCTATTATAATTACCCCACAGTCCCTCCCCCACCCTATTATAATTACCCCACAGTCCCTCCCCCACCCTATTATAATAGGATGGGGGAGGGACTGTGGGGTAATTTATAATAGGGTGGGGGAGGGATTGTAGGGTAATTATAATAATGTGGGGGAGAGAAGGTGGGGAAATTATAATAATGTGGGGAGGGACTGTGGGGTAAATATAATATGTGGAGGGGATTGCAGGGCAATTATAATGTGGGGGAGGGGCAAGAAAGCTACTCTGTGGTAAATATAGAAGAATGGGGGAGCGGAGGATTGTAGGGTGGTTATATATATTAGAGGTAATTATAACAGGGTGGGGGAGGGGTTGCAGGGTAATTATATGTGATGGGGGGGAGGAGATTGTGAGGTAATTTTATTTGGTTGGGGGAGGGGTTGCAGGATAATGATAACATTGGAGGGGGCCCCTGGGGGCGGTTCTATGGGGGGTCTCTGTAGGGGTTCCTCAGGGTGTTGATCTGACTGTTCTCCTCCCTCCCTCCAGGTCCAATGAGTAGGGATGGCCTCGGCTCCAACTGGCCTGAACCCCCCCGGCACAGGAGACCCCCTACGTAGAATGCACGTAGCAAGACCAAAATCTGCCAAAGGTCGCACCCGGACCACCCCGCAGGGTTTCTCCCACCATGTGGAGACTTACCCCTGCCACACCTCACCCACCCCACGACCCCCCTCAGCCCGGGCCCCGTCCAGAACCGGGCAGGAGGGCATCCCAGAGCTGATCAACCAGCTTCCATCCAGACCACCTTCGGCCAGCTTGAGCCGGTACCGAGTGCTGCCCTCCATCGGTGCAGCAGAAGGCAGCGGGGAACACAGGGAGGACGACCTCGTCCAACGGGCCGGCTCCATGAAGCTGACCGCGGGGCCGCCCGGACGTCTACCAGCCAAAGCTTTGTACCGAAATCAGCCCAGTGCTGCTCCTAGTGCTGGCCACCCGCCTGGCAGCCACAAGGATTTCAGAAAGGTGGACTCCATAGTCCCTGTAAACCTGCAGGAACCATCTGAGGAAGAACCCAGACTTCTCTTGGCCATCAGATCCCACTCCGGTCAGAGGTTTGAGGCGACCTTCCGGCCTACAGACACTCTCTTCACCATACTGGCTGTGGCAGAGGAGAAGACCGGAGTGCCTTATAAGGACTGCATTGTAGAGTCTATGGAAGTGCCTAGGAGGAGTTTTATGGACCTCAGCCGGAGCCTACAGGAGTGCAACATCCCAAATAAGTCTGTCCTGTGTATCCAATACTTGGACAGAGACTAGAGGACAGGGAGCGCCGGTGACCTGGCCCTGTGATGTCCACAACCACCCCACTGTGCGGATGACCACAACCACCCGCCAAGGCCAATGATCCACCATACTGTGTCAGTGATCTGTCCTGGTGAAGTCCACGACCAACACAGTGTTGGAGATCTGTCCCAGTATTGTCCATAATCACCCTACAAGGCCAGTGATCTGTCCTGGTGAAGTCCACAACCAACACAGTGTTGGAGTTTTGTCCCAGTATTTTCGACAACCACCCCCCAAGGCCAGTGATCTGTCCTGGAGAAGTCCACGACCAACACAGTGCTGAATATCTGGCCCTGTGATGACCACAACCACTCCACATTGTTGGAGATATGTCCCTGTGATGTTCACAACCACCTCACAGAGCCGGTGATCTGTCCCAGTGATGTCCTAAACCACCCCAACAAGGCCAGTGATCGACCACACTGTGTCATTGATCTGTCCCCAACCACTACCTTGTGTCAGTAATCTGTCCCAGTGATGTCCACAACCACCACAATGCTGGAGATCTGTCCCGGTGACCTCCACCTGTGGTCCTAGTGGGCTCATTGAGCTGTAGCATGGAGCCCTGAGAGGACAGAGGAACCCAAATCCCACAAGAGTGAGCTCTGCACAGTGCTGGAATGTTGTTTCTCAGGATTTGGAATCCTCAGCTTTCCCAGGAGCCCAGTGACACCACCAACACCTCCTACAGGAAGGCACTGCTTACTGAGCATATTGTAATCAGAGGGTGGGGGCTCCTAAATAAGCAGATTTTGTATTTGTATGCAAGGGGATTGTACTGTAAGTACTGACTGCCTAAGGTTGTTGACCTAAAGTTATCCTGTCTAGGATGGGCCATTCCACCAAATTGTAGTTAATTAAAGCTAAACTCTATTAGGCTTAATCACCCTTCTTGTATCTCCTATCACTTGGTACGTTTTCCATAATAGAAAAATGTTACTCCTTTGCTATAAATCAAGAAGGGATCATAATGGTATGTACATTATAAAGGCAAATGTATGAGCACCTATTATCACACCTCTATGAGCTTATTGGACATCCCAATCCATGTCCACATGATGGAGTTTAGGTTTCTCCAGTGAAAGGTCCAGGTAATACTCCATCACACAAAGACATTGTAGACAATTGTGCTCTTCCAACCTTGTGGTAACAGCTTGGTGAAGACCCTTTTCTGTTCCACCATGACTGTCTCCACCAAAGCCAGCTCCATAAAGACATGGGTTGACCAGTTTGGGGTGGAGGAACTCAAGTGTCCTGCACAGAGCCCTGACTTCAACCCTACTGGGCAGCTTTGGAATGATTTGGAACCTCATCTCATCCAACATTAGTACCTGGCTTAAACCCTACTGAACACCTTTAGGATGAACTGGAACATTGACTGCAAGTCAAGTCTTTTTTTTTTTTGGTGCCCAAGGTGAGGCCAGGTCTTCTAATCCAACATTAGAACCTGACCTCACAAATGGACACAAATTCCCACAGACACCCTCCAAATCTTGAGGGAAGCCTTCCCAGAAGAGTGGAGGATGTAACTCCATATTAATGACCTTGGGAGGGGCAACTCCATAATGGTCATGATTTTGGAATGGATATCCAACAAGCTCATATTGGTGCTATGAGTGGGGGAACTTCAGTGCCCTGTACAGAGCCCTGACCTCAACCCTACCGGACACCTTTGGGATGAACTGGAATGATTGTGAACCAGGTCTTCTCATCCAACAGCAACCCTATTGAATACCATTGGGTTTAATTGGAAGGCTGATGGTGATCCAGGTCTTCTCAGGTGATCCAGGTCTGGGGGGGGGTAAACTCCATATTAATGGCCTTTGGGGGGTGGGGGGCAACTCCATAATGGCCTGGGGGGGGCAACTCCATAATGGCCTGGGGGGGCAACTCCATAATGGCCATGGATATCCAACTGACTCATACTGGTGTGATGGGTGGAGGCACTTTAGTGCCCTGGTGTCCTGCACATAGCACTGACCTCAACCCTAGCGGACACCTTTGTGATGAACTGCAACACCAAAGGGCGAGCCAGGTCTTCTCATCTAACATCAGTACCGGACCTCACAAAATGGGCTCAAATCCCCACAGACACCCTCTAAAATCTTGTGAAAAGTCTTCTTAGAGAAGACTTTGGATGTTTTAACTACAAAGAGGGGTGGTTCCATATTAATGGCCATGGTTGTGGAACGATGTGCCCAAAAAAGCTCCATATTAGGTGTGGTGGTCAGGGTTCCACTGACTTTTGTCCATATTTCTCACCCCCTTCACAGACAGTTTAGGCGTTGAACAGTTTGCTTGGCACTTCCATTGGGATCATTGACCATGACAACCAGCTACCAATTTTCTAGTTTGAGGAAAAACAAACATCAAACTCCAGAGCGGTCTCTATGGGCAGCGCCACCGTCTCTCCTCGTTATCCAAATCTCATCTGCATCTCCCCCCGTGGATTTATCATAGAGCTGGTAGCTAAAAACTTTTGACTGATTTGTGTATATGTTTTTTTTTTTTTAATTTCAGAAATGTTTGTTATGGATATGTAATGGTTTGGAGCCTCTTTTAGCAATGTGCAGATGACAAGAACCGGCCCCATTCCGGCGGTCCGATTCTTCCTCATCTCCTCCCATAATGGACACGCATCGATCGATGTAAAACAGGGCATTATACCAATCAAATCTGCAATGCAATTCCTTTTTTATATATTTGTGTGCCGAGATTTCTGCCTGTTAAAAAGTTTTGTGTAAATCCAAAAAAAAAAAAAAACGCACCGCACTTAATTCCTGAATAAATCACAATATATGATGAAGGATTGTGAGTGGTAATTCGATAGTGTGGGTCAGGGAGAGAGGGGGAGGGGGAGATGACACTACTAGTCCTAATGGAACAGGGTGGAGGGAAGGTTGTAATCATCAACATCAGTTATTGAAAACGCTCCGATCTCAAGATTTACATCCTTTACTCTATTATATGTATTGGCAATCATCAGCGCTTCTGTCATCATATCTCATAAAATAATTCAACCAAAAAGAAAAAAAAACACTCTAGTGCCTTTTTCCCCTTTAATTGTTGTCACATCATCACTAAAACACATTTCCATACTTAAACCATTCAACCTCCAGAAGGTTTTACCCCCTCCCCCTTCATGACCAGGCCATTTTTTTGCTATTCAGCACTGCGTTGCTTTAAGTGTCAATTGCACATTCAACACTGTACACAAATGAAATATCTTATTTTCACACAAATAGAGCTTTCTTTTTGGTGGTATTTGATCACCACTGAGGGGTTTATTACATACATTTTACTTTGTTATAAAAACATCCAATAAAATATATATCTATCAAATTTTTGGCCAAAATGTATTCTGCTACATGTCTGATTAGAAAAAAAAAAATCCCAATAAGTGTATATTAATATATAATGGTATATTTACACCGCTATAGATGCTATACTGCAGGGCGGCCCATCCGGTAAGGGCGCACAGGCACCGCACCACCACCCCGCACCACCACCCCCCCATCAGGACACCCGGCCCACGGATTCCAATGCGGAGGGGCTGTTTTTTTTTTTTCTTAGCACCAGAGTCTGTGGCTCCAATAGGCTTCAATCAAGGATGTGCTAACAGTTGCAAAATGTTCGTTTAATACAAATATGCTCGAAGCTGCGTATAAGGTTTTTTTTTTATTTATTTTTTTTAAAGGTGGTACAGGGTCCCTGCCCGGGTCGCCCATGCTTACCCGGTGAGTAGTGACAGATGCCACCCTACCCCACCTAACAAGACTCGTGGCCACTCATTAAAATTAGAAGAGAAGAGATTTAACCTTAAACTACATAGAGGGTTCTTTACTGTAAGAGCGGCAAGGATGTGGAATTCCCTTCCACAGGCGGTGGTCTCAGCGGGGAGCATCAATAGCTACAAGAAACTATTAGATAATCACCTGAATGACCGCAACATACAGGGATATACAATGTAATACTGACACATAAGATGGACTTGATGGTTTTTTTCAACCTCACCTACTATGTAACTATATGTAACTATGCTTCCGTAACTGTGGGCAAAGGGGAGATGTCCTGCATACCTGGTTGTCCTGCCTGAGACTGGGGGGGGGGGGGGGGGCAGGGGGGGGTTGTTCTGGTCCAGGGGGTTTTTCGGCCTGCTCCAGACCCTCTTCCATATAACGATCCACAGAGATGCAAAGTTGGCCCTATT
>JBBGZY010003055.1:0-162500 GCA_037952925.1 Lithobates clamitans
TATATATATATATATATATATATATATATATATATATATATATATATATATATATATATATATATATATATATATATATATATATATATATATAATATATATATATATATATATATATATATATATATATATATATATATATATATATATATATATATATATATATATATATATATATATATATATATATATATATATATATATATATATATAATATATATATATATATATATATATATATATATATATATATATATATATATATATATATATATATATATATATATATATATAATATATATATATATATATATATATATATATATATATATATATATATATATATATATATATATATATATATATATATATATATATATATATATATATATATATATATATATATATATATATATATATATATATATATATATATATATATATATATATATATATATATATATATATATATATATATATATATATATATATATATATATATATATATATATATATATATATATATATATATATATATATATATATATTATATATATATATATATATATATATATATATATATATATATATATATATATATATATATATATATATATATATATATATATATATATATATATATATATATATATATATATATATATAATGTGTGTCTGTGTGTGTGTGTGTGTCCACAATCAATGCCTTACCTGTGGAATGGTGACAGCGAGGTCCACATTGATCTCTGGTTTGATGCATGTTCCCAGGAGGTAGCTGCCCACCACTTTGATGGAGGTCGGAGGACGAAAATGGAACTTGCCCTTCACTTGATAGGGGGCCTGCAGGAAGGGAACCTTCACGTTTTTGGGTAGCCAGGTCTGGTCCACCAGCTACAGAAAAACAGCAGAGCCACGCTATGAGAATGAAGACTGAAGAGCAATGACAACATCCTCATGAAATGACCTCACTACTTACATCTCTCTCGGGGGATTCTGGGATCTTCTCGATGAGATTGCTGATCTCCTTGAGAAAGTCATCAATGGTTTTTCTCCGCTTCTCCTTCAGCTTAACTTCCTGAAGAAGCTCTTCAATCTGATGGGGACAAATATTTTTAGAATCTACCAGACTAATTATTGCCAGTGGCCACAGGTAATGTAAGAATTTAACCAATTGCCTACCGGGCACTTTCACCCCCTTCCTACCCAGGCCAATTTTCAGCTTTCAGCGCTGTCACACTTTGATTGACAATTGCGCGGTCATGCAACGCTGTACCCATATGAATTTTTTTATTTTTTTTTTTTTTAACACAAATAGAGCTTTCTTTTGGTGGTATTTGATTACCCCTGGGTTTTTTATTTTTTTGCTAACAAAAAAAAACCAGAAAATGACAAAAAAAAAAAAAACACATTTTCTTAGATTGTTAAGGAATTTTGGAAACAGGTCATTTTTCTCCTTTACTGATGTGCGCTGAGGAAGTGGCATTGATGGGCACTGATAGGCTGCACTAAAAGGTTTAACTGATAGGTGGCACTGATGGGCACATATTGGCAGCACTGGTGGGCACTGTTTAGGCTTCACTGATAATCGGAGAACACAGCTGATCACATGGTAAAGAGCCGCTATTGGCTCTTTACCTCACAGAGCAGACCGCCCCGGGCCAGCGGGGGGCGCGATCACGAGAGGCCTTCCAGAACTGGCCGTCTGCGCTCTAGCCCATCATTCGGCTTTATCGCGGTCGGCTAGTGGCTAAGATGGTGGCGCAGTCTAGTAAAGCGTGGCGTGGGCAGAACTTAGGGATCTTGGGTAACACAAAAGTCTAAGGAAACTACATACGGGGGAACCTTGGATTACGAGCATAATCCGTTACAGGAGAACGCTTGTAACCCAAAGCACTCGCATATCAAAGCGAGTTTCCCCATAGAAGTCAATGGAAACTAAGATAATTCATTCCGCATTAACTTCTATTGCACGCAATACCGCATGTGGCCAGAGGTGGGGGGGAGGGGGGCCGGAGAGCCTCAGAAATACTCGGGGACAGCTCGGCTGAACTTGGAAAGCATCGGAAACACTCGTGAACGGAGTATTTCTGAGTATTTCCAAACCGTTTCGAGTGTCACAAGCGCCCTCTGGCCAAATGCGGTACTGCACACCCCATTAGCTTGAATTCTGCTCGTTTTGCGAGACAACACTTGCAAACAGAGTCAGAATTAAAAAAAAAAAAAAAAAGTTGCTCGTCTTTCAGAACGCTCGTTAACCGCATTGCTCGTAAACCAAGGTTCCACTGTATTACTAGATTGCTATAGATCCAGCACAAAATGTATTATTATTGCCATTAAACAACAAGCGGAGAGTAGGAGGTCTGCATTTAATATATATAAATACATAAAAATAACAACGTGCTATACGCTATTAATTTTTTTAAGAAAGTAAAATTATCTTTTTACACAGGTCTATCACAGGAGAGGACTAGAAGAAGAACGGGTGTCGTTACCTGCATGTGCAGGAGGCTGGTATGATAAGTTTGCTCCGCCTCTTTCAGTTTGATCAGTTCCTCTGTAGTCATTGGCTTGTTGAGGTCAGACTTCTTCATCTTGGCCGGTTTTGGGTTTTTAGCCTTTGATGGTCTCTTGGCAGCCTGCTTCCCTTTGTGTTTCGGAGCGGAGGGCTTCTTCGACTTTTCCACATCTTCAGGCAGGGCTTCTCCTGCGGCATGGCCATTCTTCTAGAAAAGACAATAGCCCATAGGTTTATTTAAGAAAAAAGCAAAAATCCTTTCTATAGATCTAAGCTTCCCGCTCACAATACTGTCTGCAGGTCCTCCTCGGTGCCTTATTGCTGAGCCTGTAAGGGGGGCAGAATAGATTGGCGCACCCCCCCCCCCCCCCCCCCATGAGAGGCCACCACCTGTACTGTAGTTCTTCCTCCCCCTAGGCACATCAGGCAGGTTCATTAAACAAGCTTTGGTAATTACCTTCTAGAACAGCTGTTCTCTAACTTTTTACCCCAGGAGAACCCTTGGAATAATTTTTGAGTCTCAGGGAACCCCTGCTAAAAAATACATTTATCAGGGGGTCAGTGGGAAGAAGGCCCCTTACTATGGTGATCACCACCCTTTACGGGGCCAGGATTTCATAGGCACCATTAGATAGGAGATTCATCATCCACAGATCAAGGAACCTCTAGCTAACCCTGGAGGAACCCTGGTTGAGAAGGACTAAATCTACACCGATCACCCACCGAATATTGAGTAGGTCCCTCTTTTGCTGCCATTACAGCCTTGAACCCTCGAGGCAAGGACACCACTAGACTAGGGATGCACCAATACCATTTTTTTTTTTACAATGAGTACAAGTACCGATACTTTTTTTTAGTACTCGACGATACCAATTACCGATACCTACCGCAACTGTTTTGTTTTCACTTCAGCTGTGAGCAATGGTACAAAGCATTGAAAAGTTATTTACAAATGAAATAAAATGTTTGATTTTTGTTGTAAATTTTGCGCTTTTCAATGTGAAATGTGTAAATATATGATAGATTATATATATATATATATATATATATTATATATATATATACACACACATATATATACACATATACATATTCACTAACAAAAAATATTTTTAATTGTTTATCGTTTAAAAAATAGATGTGAACAAAAAAAAAAAAAAAAAAAAGCAGGAAATAATTAAATGGAGGGGAATAGGGAGTTAATTAAGGCTGATTAGAGTAAATTAAGGGGTTAAAAAGAGGAACATTTGTTCATCCCTTTGATCTGCAGATGAAGAAACAGAAAGATACAAAAAGAAACAATGTTTCTTTTTATCTTAGTGTTTCAGGCTGAGCAATGTTGGTAATAAACATTGGCGGCTGCTTTTTTTTTTTTTTTTTTACAGCTCCAATTACCGGACTTCTTTAACACTTTAGCTGTCAACAGGGGAGACCCGCTGACAGCTCAAAGAATCGAGCCTGAAAGTATCGGTTTCAGGTATCGATGCATTTCCAGGAGTACCAATACTAGTGCAAATACGCAGTACCGGCACTGATACTAGTATCGGTGCAACCCTACACTAGACAAAGCATCACCTGCACTAGACAGAGCCGGCTTGCCTTCTTCCCACAGTGTACCCTGGTGCCATCTCTTCCCCTGGTACAACCCAAACTCCCAAAAAGCTGGCACAGGACCCAATTTTTGGTCCGCACTGGAATCGGAGTTCACACCCACGCGATCCGATTCCTGGACCATTTCACAGTTCACACTGCGATGTCAATAACTTTACATTGACACCCGCAGCAGTTTCCAGAAGTCAGTGTGAACCGTCCGCGATTCAGGTGCGATGTGGGGACCCGCGCAGGATTCGCAGCGTTTCCTGCATCGCACCAGTGTGAACCGAGCCTAAAACAGAACGCAATGATGTACAAATCTCAGAAACCCATATTTTATTCACAATGGAAATCATATCAAATGTTTAAACTGAATAAATCAACCATTTTAAGAAAAAAAAAATAGGGTAATTTTGAAATTGATGGCAGCAACAAGTCTCAAAAAAGTTGGGGGTGGTGCCATGTTCAGCACGGTGTAACATCCCATCTTTAAGGTCTTGGAACTGAGGAGATCAGTTACTGGAGTTTTGGGAGTGGAATGTTGTCACATTCATGCCTGATAAATGGTTCTAACTGTTCAACAGTCCCGAGTCTTCATTGTTGTATTTTTTGTTTCAAAATGCGCCAAATATTTTCCATTGGGGAAAGGTCTGGACTGCAGGTAGGCCAGTTAAGCTCCCGGACTCTTCTACTAGGAAGCCACACTGTTGTCATAGATGCTGTATGGAGTTTAGCATTGTCCTGCTGAGATATGTGAGGACTTCCCTGAAAAAGACATCATCTGGATGGGAGCATGTGCTGCTCTAACACCCGTCTGTCCTTCGGGACAAAAAAAGCTCCCATCCCTATTTTGGCCCAATAAAAACTTCTCTCCCTATTTCAGGTTAAATAAAAAAAAAAAAAAAGCTGGATGGGAGCGTGTGCAGCTCTAACACCCGTCCGTCCTTTCGGGCTAATAAAAACTCCCGTCCCTATTTCAGGCCCAAATAAAAGCTCCCGTCCCTATTTCGAACTAATAAAAGCTCCCGTCCCTATTTCGGGTTAAATAAAAAAAAAAAGCTCCTGTTCATATATTGGATTAAAAAAATGCTCACATACCTCCTGTGAACCAAAGCCTTTGGACAAACATATACAGATTTGAAGCCGTCCTCCAAAAATCTCTGTCAATCCTACCAATATGGTCCTTGTCCAGGCACTTCCTTTTACAGGGTGACAACCCCCCACCCCCCCCCGCTCTTTCACTTTCTCTTCTACGATGTCCCAAATAATAGAGACGACATTGTCCACCGATGTCACCACCAGGAAGCCGGTCTACAGCAATGGAGTGTGTGCTAGTAGAGGGGAAGCTTTCATTACCAGAACCACCGGTGATCCCGCCATTGGGGTCCTCGATCAGGCACTTCCTGTGATCGGGTGACAACGCTCTGTCCTGGACTTCCATAGCTCCTCAGGGTTGTCACTCTGATTCTGGAGAGGTCTACAAGTAGTCCTGCCAGCAGACATCATGCAGGTCACCATCGGGGAGCCGGTCCCGAGCAATGAAGTGCCGCTGGATGGAGCGCATGTAGACAGGAAGTAACTGAAAGAAGCCGCAGAAGATCAGCAGAGCCGGAAGCTGGATTTTATGGGTGGGGGCAGAAATTGTTTATGGTACAAAGTGCAAACAAAGGGCCCATTCACTGTCCAATCTGCATCCAATTGTAATAATAGAATTCTCTGCCTGATACATTTTAGCTCCATAGACTCCACTTCTCACACACAGGCCCCTCCCCCCAACCAACCTGGAAGAGGTCCTGTTCCCTTTAACTGGTACACACTCCATGCTCTCTACTGCCCCTCAGTGTTTACCCCTCCCTGGGGAACATCCCCCCACCACCAGAGGGGACGGGGACACCCGCATCACGTGACTGCCGGCCTCCCCCCTCACCTGTCTCCGCTTCATCTTCATCTCCGCACCGGACACACACACACGTGGGTCCCCAGCGCTGACTACTCCGGTCCCGCCCACTTCGCCCCGATCACTGGGCAGCGCCGCTGGCGCAAGCTTGACGTCACTGTCTGCCGCTGCCATGTCAGGTAAGGGAAACGCCTCACGTGAGGAGTAGCGGGAGCCATGATGGTTACTGGCAGAGTGCCCATAGTCATATATGTTTTAAGAGGAAAAACACATATTGGAGATATATAAAAATGTATCTTCATGTATGTATGTGTATATATATATATATATATATATATATATATATATATATATATATATACATACACACACACACACACACACACACATATATATATATATATATATATATATATATATACATACACATGGTTGAAGGCTCCAACAATTTCTTGTAATGTAGCAGCAGTCTCTAACAGTCTCCTGTAGCATGATAACAGTTCCTAACAGTCTCTTGTAGCATGGCAGCAGTCTCTGACAGTCTCTTGTAGCATGGTACCAGGTCCTAACAGCCTCTTGTAGCATGGCAGCAAACAGTCTCATGTAGCATGGCAGCAGTCTCTGACAGTCTCTTGTAGCACAGCAGCAGTCCCTAACAGTCTCTTGTAGCATGGCAGCAGTCCCTGACAGTCTCCTGTACAATTGTAAACAGCTCTAACAGTCTCTTATAGCATGGCAGCAGTCTCTGACAGTCTCTTGTAGCATGGCAGCAGTCTCTTGTAGGATGGCAGCAGTCTCTGACAGTCTCTTGTAGCATGGCAGCAGTCTCTGACAGTCTCTTGTAGCATGGCAGCAGTCTCTTGTAGGATGGCAGCAGTCTCTGACATGCTCTTGTAGCATGGCAGTAGTCTCTGACAGTCTCTTGTAGCATGGCAGCAGTCTCTAACAGTCTCTTGTAGGATGGCAGCAGTCTCTGACAGTCTCTTGTAGGATGGCAGCAGTCTCTGACAGTCTCTTGTAGGATGGCAGCAGTCTCTGACAGTCTCTTGTAGCATGGCAGCAGTCTCTAACAGTCTGTTGTAGCATGGCAGCAGTCTCTAACAGTCTGTTGTAGCATGGCAGCAGTCTCTAACAGTCTCTTTTAGCATGGCAGCAGTCTCTAACAGTCTCTTGTAGTATGGCAGCAAAAAGTCTCTTGTAGCATGGTAGCAGGTCCTAATAGTCTCTTGTAGCACAGCAGCAGTCTCTTGTAGCATGGTAGCAGTGCCTAACAGTCTCTTTGTAGCATGGCAGGAGTCTCTAACAGTCTCTTGTAGCATGGCAGCAGTCCCTGACAGTCTCTTGTACAATGGTAAAAGACTCCAAAGTCTCTTGTAGCATGGCAGCAGTCTCTAACAGTCTCTTGTAGCATGGCAGCAGTCTCTAACAGTCTGTTGTAGCATGGCAGCAGTCTCTAACAGTCTCTTTTAGCATGGCAGCAGTCTCTAACAGTCTCTTGTAGCATGGCAGCAGGTCTTTACAGTCTCTTGTAGTATGGCAGCAAAAAGTCTCTTGTAGCATGGTAGCAGGTCCTAATAGTCTCTTGTAGCACAGCAGCAGTCTCTTGTAGCATGGTAGCAGTGCCTAACAGTCTCTTTGTAGCATGGCAGGAGTCTCTAACAGTCTCTTGTAGCATGGCAGCAGTCCCTGACAGTCTCTTGTACAATGGTAAAAGACTCCAAAGTCTCTTGTAGCATGGCAGCAGTCTCTAACAGTCTCTTGTAGCATGGTAGCAGTCTCTAACAGCCCGTTTTACAATGGTAGCAGTCTCTAACAGTCTTTTGTACTGTAGGCCTCCTGCCTCACTTGTCTCCGCTTCCCCTGAATCTCTGCCTTGGACATACATGGGTCGCCAGTGCTGCCTGCTCTAGCCACCACTTCACCCCGATCACTGAAAAGACTTCAACAGTCCCTTGTAATGTGGTAGCCATCGCTAACAGTCTATTGCCTCATACACACGATCGGATTTTCGGCAGGGAATTGTGTGATGTCAGACTGTTTGCCTAAAATCCGACCGTTAGTACGCTCCATCAGACAATTGTCCAACTTTCCACCAACAAATGCTGGATGACAGGCTAGTAAATTTTCGGCGGACAGTGGTCTGTTCTGTCAGATTTCCTATCGTGAGTACACAAGTCCATCACACAAACGTCCAAAGTACAAGCACACATGCTCGGAATCAATGCTCACCAAACAGGACATTAGCAGAAGGTGCCCAAGGGGTGGCGCTCAAGAGCTGCAATTCCACGTAGTACGTCACTACGTTCGTGTTTGTTGGCCGACAATTGTGTGCCCTTTGTATGCAAAGAGAAGTTTCCTGTCACACGCCCTTCGGACAAAATTCTGACGCTTTGTCTGCGGAAAATCCGATCGTGTGTACGAGGCTTTACTCTCTTATAACATTGTAGCAGGCTCAAACAACCTCCTGTAATTTGACAATCTTTTACCAGTCTTTTGTAAGGTGGTAGCAGTCTTCAAAAGTCTCTAATAAATGTGGTAACCGTCTCTAACAGTCTCTTGTAATTGTTTTAAAAGTTTGATGCTCATATGGGGGGGGGGGCATCACCAGTGCTGTCATATGAGATGAAAGCAGCAAGAGCAACAGTCTCTTTATAACATGGCAGCTATTTCTAACAGTCTTTTGTAGAATTGCAGAAAGCTCTAATGGTCTCTTTTAACATAGTAGAAGGACATTCTCTAGTGATGTGGTAGAAGTTTCTATCAGTCTCTTGTGACGTTGCTGTAGGCCGTAACAATCTTTTGTAATGTGGTAGAAAGCTTTAACAGCCTCTTGTAACACGATAGAAGGCTCTAACAACCTCTTGCACCATGGGAGATGTTTCCAACACTCTTTTTTGTAATGTAGAACAGTCTGTAACAGTCCCTTGTAACATTGTAGCAGTCTCTAATGGTCTCTTGTAACATGGTAGAACGCTCTTACAGTCTGTTGTAAGATGGTAGAAGGTTCCAGCTCCAACAGTCTCAAGAGGTTCATCCATGAAAGACTTTTAAAACATCTTTGTAACGTCAGATTGTGGGGGCGGGACTGGGGGGGCAGATTGTGGGGACGGACCAGGGAGGGCAGATTGTGGGGATGGACGGGGAGGGCAGATTGTGGGGACGGACTGGAGAGGGGTCAGATTGTGGGGACGGACGGTGGGGGGGCAGATTGTGGGGATGGACGGGGGGCAGATTGTGGGGATGGACGGGGGGGGCAGATTGTGGGGATGGACGGGGGGCAGATTGTGGGGAGGAAGGGCAGATTGTGGGGACAGACGGACGGGGGCAGATTGTGGGGACGGATGGACGGGGGGGCAGATTGTGGGGACGGATGAGGGTGCAGATTGTGGGGACGGACTGGGGGGGGCAGATTGTGGGGACGGACGGGGTCAGATTGTGGGGACAGACGGTCGGGGGGCAGATTGTGGGGACGGATTGGAGAGGGGTCAGATTGTGGGGACGGATGGGGAGGGCAGATTGTGGGGACGGACTGGGGAGGGGGGACAGATTGTGGGGACGGACGAGGGGGCAGATTGTGGGGACGGACAGAGGGGGCAGATTGTGGGGACGGACAGGGGGGGGACAGATTGTGGGGACGGACGAGGGGGCAGATTGAGGGGACAGACAGACGGGGGTCAGATTGTGGGGACAGACGGACGGGGGTCAGATTGTGGGGACAGACGGACGGGGGTCAGATTGTGGGGACAGACAGACGGGGGGTCAGATTGTGGGGACAGACGACGGGGGTCAGATTGTGGGGACAGACGGACGGGGGTCAGATTGTGGGGACAGACGGACGGGGGTCAGATTGTGGGGACAGACGGACGGGGGTCAGATTGTGGGGACAGACGGACGGGGGGCAGATTGTGGGGATGGACGGGGGGGCAGATTGTGGGGACGGATGGACGGGGGGCAGATTGTGGGGACGATGAGGGTGCAGATTGTGGGGACAGACTGGGGGGGACAGATTGTGGGGACGGACGAGGGGGCAGATTGTGGGACAGACGGACAGGGGGCAGATTGTGGGGACAGACGGACGGGGGTCAGATTGTGGGGACAGACGACGGGGGTCAGATTGTGGGGACAGACGGACGGGGGTCAGATTGTGGGGACAGACGGACGGGGGTCAGATTGTGGTGACAGACGGACGGGGGGCAGATTGTGGGGATGGATGGGGGGGCAGATTGTGGGGACAGACTGGAGAGGGGTCAGATTGTGGGGACGAACGGGGGGGGGGCAGATGTGTGGGGTTGGACCGGGAGGGCAGATTGTGGGGATGGACTGGAGAGGGGTCAGATTGTGGGGACGAACGGGGGGGGGGCAGATTGTGGGGTTTGGACGGGAGGGCAGATTGTGGGGATGGATGGGGGGGTCAGATTGTGGGGATGGACTGGAGAGGGGTCAGATTGTGGGGACGAACGGGGGGGCAGATTGTGGGACGAACGGGTGGGGGCAGATTGTGGGGGACGAACGGGTGGGGGGCAGATTGTGGGGTTGGACGGGGAGGGCAGATTGTGGGGAGGGGGGTCAGATTGTGGGGACGAACTGGAGAGGGGTCAGATTGTGGGGACGGACGGGAGAGAGGGGGCAGATTGTGGGGACGGACTGGAGAGGGGGAAGATTGTGGGGACGGACGGGGGGGCAGATTGTGGGGACGGACTGGAGAGGGGGCAGATTGTGGGGAGGGGGGGGGGGCAGATTGTGGGGAGGGGGGGCAGATTGTGGGGACAGATGGGGGGGCAGATTGTGGGGACAGATGGGGGGGGCAGATTGTGGGGACGGATGGGGGGGGCAGATTGTGGGGACAGATGGGGGGGCAGATTGTGGGGATGGACGGGGGGGCAGATTGTGGAGACGGACGGGGGGCAGATTGTGGGGACGGACTGGAGAGGGGGCAGATTGTGGGGGCGGACAGGGGGGCAGATTGTGGGAGGGGGGCAGATTGTGGGGACAGACGGGGGCAGATTGTGGGGGACGGACTGGAGAGGGGGCAGATTGTGGGGGCGGCTCGGGGATCCAGCATCAGACTTTAGCAAATTCAGGGCCCAGCAGAGCCCCTCCAATGTTCTATAGACTCAGAGCTCTCATGTCATCTTTATATCATCAGTGATAATAAACCCAAAAGCAAACATTCATTATATTGCAGCTTACCAATTCTTACAGGAGATGTGATGGCTGCATTCGTTTTCTTTATTTCTATCATCTATTTTCATCTGGCGATCCACCCAGTAAGTCTGTTGTTTTCCACAGCAGAATGTATCAGTTTACAGGGAAGAGACAAACCATTTACCACTGACGGGGTGCTTACAATTTTTTTTTAGCTTTTATTTATTCCTGTAAAACCTTATTCTCAAAAAGAAAAAAAATAACTGTTTGTTTGTGACTAATTATAAAGTGTGAGCTGGAGTTTGGCTTCAATTTGTTAGTGTGTTTAAGTCTGCTAGTTCACACTCCAGTACTCCCCCCCCCCCCCTCCGGGCCCAGACTGAGAATGCTGCTGTGCCTCCTGTGCTCCTTCATCCAGAGTGGGGGGGGGGGCGCTCTAATACAGGAGGTGTGTTACTGGCCAGATCACCAGGTGAAAACGGAGGAGAAAAAAGCCTAAAAAAGAACAAAATGCAGCCACCACATCTAATGGATTATTAATATGTTACATTTGGGTTTAATGCTGCTTTAAATGGACTAGCAACTCCAATTTGTACGTTTTGAGTGTAAGCTCTCGTGTGAATGTATAATATGGAAAGTGATTTGTAGAATTGTCAGCACTCTATAAAGACCTGGAATAAATAAATGAAGCCACAGCAATAAATGACCTCTTATTGAATACCTTTGTGAAACACTAGGTGGCAGTAGAGAGTTACAGTTTATTGAAAAGGCTGTTTGCAGGTTTTCAACTGCAGAGGAGCAAAAGTTGGGTGCTGAGATTGTCAACTGTGCAAACAAAAAAATCTAAAACCTACATTTCTAAATTTCCAAAAATCTAAATTTTTTAATATTTTTTCTTATTTATTTACTTTTATTTTTTATACTGTCCTTTTAAAAAAAATTCAGGTCACTTTTATTCTTATTACAAGGAATGTAAACATCCTTTGTAATAGAAAAAAAAGCATGACAGGACCTCTTTTATATATGAGATCTGGGGTCAAAAAGACAAAAAAATAAAAAATAATCATGCATTAACCACTTAAGGACTGGGCCTATTCTTCAGACTCAGTGTTTACAAGTTAAAATCAGTTTTTTGTTTTTTTTGTTTTTTTTGCTAGAAAATTACTTAGAACCCCCAAAACATTATATATATATCATTGCAATACTATATGTCACACCATATTTGCAGCAGCGGTCTTACAAGCGAATTTTTTTTTTCGAGAAAAATACACTTTTTTGCCTTAAAAAAATAAGACACCGGTAAATTTAGCCCAAATTTTTTTTTAATTAATTAAAATAAACTTTAAATTTTTAATTTTTTTCTTATTTATTTCACTTTTTATTTTTTATTTTTACACTGTCCTTTCAAAGCAAAAAAAATTTTAGGCCACTTTTATTCCTATTACAAGGAATGTAAACACCCCTTGTAATAGAAAAAAAGCATGACAGGACCTCTTAAATATGAAATCTGGGGTCAAAAAGACCTCAGATCTCATACACTAAAATGCAATTAAAAAAAATGTAATTTGACTCAGTGTTTACAAGTTAAAATCGGGGGGGGGGGTTGCTAGAAAATTACTTAGAATCCCCCAAACATTATATATTTATATATTTTTTTTCTCAAACCCCAAGAGAATAAAATGGTGGTCATTGCAATACTTTATGTCACACCGTATTTGCGCAGCGGTCTTACAAGCGCACTTTTTTGGCAAAAATACACTTTTTTAAATTAAAAAATAAGACACCAGTAAAGTTAGCCCAATTTTTTATATATTGTGAAAGATAATGTTAAGCCGAGTAAATTGATACCCAGCATGTCACGCTTTAAAATTGCGCCCGGCTCGTGGAATGGCGACAAACTTTTACCCTTAAAAAAATCTCCATAGGCGACATTTAAAAATTTCTACAGGTTGCCTGTTTAGAGTTACAAAGGGAGGGCTAGAATTATTTACAAAGAGGGCTAGAATTATTGGTCTCGCTCTACCGATCGCGGCGATACCTCACATGTGTGGTTTTGCATGCGGGCGCAACTTATGTATGAGGGACCATGTATGAGGGATCAGCGACTTGTAGCTGCACATTGGGGGCTTATAGCGGGACATACAACGGGATCAGTAACTTATAGCGGGACATACAACGGGATCAGTAACTTATAGCGGCACATTGGGGACTTATAGCGGGACATACAACAGGTAAGCGACTTCTGTCTAGCAACCAGTCACGTCACCGCAGAGCGAGGCCCCAGCATTCAGAGCGGAGGAGGATTTAACTTCCTTCTCCTCCTCCATGACTAGTGCTTTAGCTGTGCTCACCTCCTCCTCAATCTTCTCCGGCAGCATGCTCAGTAGACATGTGCACAGCCAAAAAATTCGTTCATTTTCGTTTTCGTTTCATTAGTTTATTATTTTTTTTTTCGTTTTTCGGGTCATTAGTTATCGCGATTCGTAAATTCGTAAATGTGTTCATTCGTACATTCGTAAATTCGAACATTCGTTCATTCGTACATTCGTAAATTCGAACATTCGTTCATTCGTACATTTTTACATTTGTACATTCGTAAATTCGTACATTCGTAAAATCGTACATTTGTAAATTAGAAATTCGGAAATTTGTAAATTCGAAGTTTGAAAATCCAAAAACCTGAAAATTCAAAAATCTGAAATAGTAACTAACTATTAAATTATAGGTATTGTAATTTTCTTTCAAATTTGACTGTCAGTGAATGTAACAAATACGAATTTATCCGAAGTTACGAATTATCCAAAATGAATGCTGCATCTCAACAGATGGAATGGAACAAATTAATAATAAATAATAATAATAAAACGTTGTTATTATTATTATTGTTATTTATTATTATTAATTCATTACGTTCCATTGCGTTTTTCGGATCATTCATAACTTTGGATAAATTTGTATGTGTTACGTTCACTAACAGCCAAATTTGAAAGGAAATTACAATACCTATAAATTTAAAAAAGTTACTAGTAATTACTAATAGGTAAGTTATTATTAGTTAACTATTATTTCAGATTTCCGAATTTTCGAATTTACAAATTTACGAAATCACTTATCTACAAATGTACGAATGTACGAATGCCTGAATTTACGAATGTCCAATTTTATCAAATTTACGAATATTCGGGAAAAAATTTGTTAAACGGGTTTTCGTTCATTTGGATATTCCCGAATTAACGAATTTGTCGAAATTCGTTAAAAAATGAATTCGGAACGAAACGAATTGCACATGCCTAATGCTCAGAGGGAAGGGAACTGCCAGGATTTGAGAGCAACTCTCATTACTCAGAGGTGAGGCCGGGCGCCGGGGATGGATAAAACACCATGCGTGTCATGAGGCACTGACTGCAGAGAGGATGGCAGATGAGCGGGCAGCAGAGGACAGATGACACCCTCGGAGGGATGGGAGGAGGACACATCCTTAGATCTCAGGGATGTGACCCCCCCAAGTGAAGGACCACAGGTCCCAGCATGAACCCTTCAGAACTGAATATGTGACACCCCCCCCCCCAACTAGTGAAGAACTACAGGTCCCAGCATGAACCCATGACATCTTCATGCAGGTTCATGCTGGAACTTATAGTCTTTCAATTTTTGGGGGCAGTCGCATCCTTAGATATAAGGGGTTCGTGCTGGGACTTGTAGTCCTTCATCTTTGGGGGATATGACCCCCTCCCCTCCCAAAAGGGAAGGAACAACAGGTCCCAGCATGAACCTCTCATAACTGAAGATGTGACACCCCCCACCCCACCCCTAACTAGTGAAGGACTACAGGTCCCACCATCAGCTCAGGAAATCTATGGGATTGCACCCTTAGATCTCAGGGGTTCATGCTTGGGCTTGTAGTTCTTCACTTTTGGGGGTTGCCCCCCAAAAGTGAAGGACTACAGGTCTCAAAATTAACCCCTCAGAGTTGAAGATGTGACACCCCCCCCCAATTAGTGAAGAACTACAGGTCCCATCATGAACCTGTGAAATCTATGGGGTCACATCATTAGATCTCAGGGGCTCATGCTGGGACTTGCAGTCCTTCACTTTGGGGTGTGTGAGTGCCCCCCCCCCCAAAGTGAAGGACTACAGGTCCCAGAATGAACCCCTCAGGGCTGAAGATGTGACACCCCCCCCCCCCCTCAACTAGTGAAGAACTACAGGTCCCAGCATGAACCCCTCCAAGCTGAAGGTCCCACCATGAGGTCCCACCATGAGCTTAGGAAATCTATGGGATTGCACCCTTAGATCTCAGGGGTTCATGCTGAGACTTGTAGTCCTTCACTTTGGGGGGATGCCCCCCCAAAGTGAAGGACTACAGGTCCCAAAATGAACCCCTCAGAGCTAAAGATGGGATACCCCCCAACTAGTGAAAAACTACAGGTCCCAGCATGAACCCGTGAACTCCATGGGGTCACATCATTAGATCTAAGGAGTTCATGCTGGAACTTGTAGTCCTTCACGTTCAGGAGATGTGACAGCCCCTCCCCCCCCGCCAAACGTGTAGGACTACAGGTCCCAGCATAATCCCCTCAGAGCTGAAGGTGTGACCCCTCCCCCAACTAATGAAGAACTACAGGTCCCAGCATGAACCTGTGTAATCTACGTGGTCACAAAAAAAGTATCAAAAATCTTTTTTTTTTTCGGAAGGGGGGTTGCCCCTGAATGACAGTTTGGAAATGTGGTCACCCTAACCTAGACCAACCCCCCCCCCCAGAAAAGGGAAGCAGCACAGTGATGAGCCCATCTCTCCGTCACCCCGCTCTCTCCTCCTATCAGCATGATCCTTGCACTGCAGCACTTCTGCTTGGCTCCTCTGAGCCCGAGTCATCCAGGACCTGCCCAGCCTGTGACTGGAGAGTGAAAGGAGAAGCAGCAAAATGACGAGCTCATCTCCCTATCACTCTGCTCGCCCCTCCTAACCGCATGCTCCTTGTCAGCACATGAACTGATTGGCTACTCTTGCTGCTTCTCTCTCTCACACTCCAGCCCTGCTGTACGGGGACTGCAAGAGGCTGATATCAGGTCCCCTTCGGGTCCTTACACTTCCTGTATATAAAAAGGGGGACAAGTGGTGACATTGATCACAGGACACAATTAAAGGAAGTCGTTCCTTTCTATTTATATTGTCCTCATCGGTGACAATGGATTTCCAGGTGGAATGACTTTTTAATCCTATTTATCATGCAGCCCTCTGAGTGTTCAATGATTGGACGCAGCGGGGATCTGAACCGATCGCTCTCTGGCATTGATCTCAGCGTGGAATCGTTCCCCACACACGAGGCTCTCAGATTTATACACTTTAATGAAATCATTCTAAATGTCAGGAGAGGAAGTCGTTTGTCACATTGTCACCATGCTGCCATTTCCTCTCTGAAAAGTTCCAGTTCTTATTTTGGGGTTGTGTGAGACACAAAACGCATCGAATGAAAGATCTGCAGAGAATCCCAAAGCAGCCAATTATTAAATCTGACTTCCGGCCTTCCCTTTAATCATGAACAGTTGTACCGACTCCTCTCCTGGACAGAAAGGGCTCCCTCTGATTTCACTGCACACTGTGAGTGCCTCACAATGTGCATGAGAAGCTGCAGCAAGTCACACAGAGCCCGCTTCATTACTTGGCTGGGGGACATCCAGCATCATTTCGCCCTTTCCTCAGCAGGAGGATTCATCGGATTTCAGTTCTTTCAATCAGGGAGGTTCAGCGTCACATGTGGGAGCTACCATGCAAATACATCCTGCTTAGGAACGCCCACCCCTCCAGACTGTCATCCAATCACATGGGCATATTGATATTTGTATAGCTCCCCCCAAAGACAGACACAACTCAGCCCCCCCCCCCCCCCGAAGCTCAGCTTCTGTGTCAGCTCAGCACCTGATGAGCCAGACAAAGATCAGCTCCTGATGAGACAGACACAGATCAGCCCCTGATGAGCCAGACACAGATCAGCCCCTGATGAGCCAGACACAGCTCAGCCCCTGATGAGTCAGGCACAGCTCAGCCCCTGATGAGACAGACACAGCTCAGCCCCTGATGAGTCAGACACAGATCAGCCCCTGATGAGTCAGGCACAGCTCAGCCCCTGATGAGTCAGACACAGATCAGCCCCTGATGAGCCAGACACAGATCAGCCCCTGATGAGCCAGACACAGCTCAGCCCCTGATGAGTCAGACACAGATCAGCCCCTGATGAGTCAGACACAGATCAGCCCCTGATGAGTCAGACACAGATCAGCCCCTGATGAGCCAGACACAGATCAGCCCCTGATGAGACAGACACAGATCAGCCCCTGATGAGACAGACACAGATCAGCCCCTGATGAGTCAGACACAGATCAGCCCCTGATGAGCCAGACACAGATCAGCCCCTGATGAGTCAGACACAGATCAGCCCTGATGAGACAGACACAGATCAGCCCCTGATGAGTCAGACACAGATCAGCCCCTGATGAGTCAGACACAGATCAGCCCCTGATGAGTCATACACAGCTCAGCCCCTGATGAGTCAGACACAGATCAGCCCCTGATGAGACAGATACAGATCAGCCCCTGATGAGTCAGACACAGATCTGATTTCACTGCACACTGTGAGTGCCTCACAATGTGCATGAGAAGCTGCAGCAAGTCACACAGAGCCCGCTTCATTACTTGGCTGGGGGACATCCAGCATCATTTCGCCCTTTCCTCAGCAGGAGGATTCATCGGATTTCAGTTCTTTCAATCAGGGAGGTTCAGCGTCACATGTGGGAGCTACCATGCAAATACATCCTGCTTAGGAACGCCCACCCCTCCAGACTGTCATCCAATCACATGGGCATATTGATATTTGTATAGCTCCCCCCAAAGACAGACACAACTCAGCCCCCCCCCCCCCCGAAGCTCAGCTTCTGTGTCAGCTCAGCACCTGATGAGCCAGACAAAGATCAGCTTCTGATGAGACAGACACAGCTCAGCCCCTGATGAGTCAGACACAGATCAGCCCCTGATGAGCCAGACACAGATCAGCCCCTGATGAGCCAGACACAGCTCAGCCCCTGATGAGTCAGGCACAGCTCAGCCCCTGATGAGACAGACACAGCTCAGCCCCTGATGAGTCAGACACAGATCAGCCCCTGATGAGTCAGGCACAGCTCAGCCCCTGATGAGTCAGACACAGATCAGCCCCTGATGAGCCAGACACAGATCAGCCCCTGATGAGCCAGACACAGCTCAGCCCCTGATGAGTCAGACACAGATCAGCCCCTGATGAGTCAGACACAGATCAGCCCCTGATGAGCCAGACACAGATCAGCCCCTGATGAGACAGACACAGATCAGCCCCTGATGAGTCATACACAGCTCAGCCCCTGATGAGTCAGACACAGCTTAGCCCCTGATGAGTCAGACACAGATCAGCCCCTGATGAGCCAGACACAGCTCAGCCCCTGATGAGTCAGACAAAGATCAGCCCCTGATGAGCCAGACACAGATCAGCCCCTGATGAGCCAGACACAGATCAGCCCCTGATGAGTCATACACAGCTCAGCCCCTGATGAGTCATACACAGCTCAGCCCCTGATGAGTCAGACACAGATCAGCCCCTGATGAGCCAGACACAGCTCAGCCCCTGATGAGCCAGACACAGATCAGCTCCTGATGAGACAGACACAGATCAGCCCCTGATGAGACAGACACAGATCAGCCCCTGATGAGACAGACACAGATCAGCCCCTGATGAGACAGACACAGATCAGCCCCTGATAAGACAGACACAGCTTAGCCCCTGATGAGCCAGACACAGCTCAGCCCCTGATGAGCCAGACACAGCTCAGCCCCTGATGAGCCAGACACAGATCAGCCCCTGATGAGCCAGACACAGCTCAGCCCCTGATGAGCCAGACACAGATCAGCCCCTGATGAGCCAGACACAGCTCAGCCCCTGATGAGCCAGACACAGATCAGCCCCCAATGAGCCAGACACAGATCAGCCCCTGATTAGCCAGACACAGATCAGCTCCTGATGAGCCAGACACAGCTCAGCCCCTGATTAGCCAGACACAGATCAGCCCCTGATGAGCCAGACTCAAATCAGTCCCTGATTAGTCAGACACAGATCAGCCCTGATGAGCCAGACACAGATCAGCCCCTGATGAGCCAGACACAGATCAGCCCCTGATGAGCCAGACACAGATCAGCTCCTGATGAGCCAGACACAGATCAGCTCCTGATGAGCCAGACACAGATCAGCCCTGATGAGCCAGACACAGATCAGCCCCTGATGAGCCAGACACAGATCAGCCCCTGATGAGCCAGACACAGATCAGCCCCTGATGAGCCAGACACAGATCAGCTCCTGATGAGCCAGACACAGATCAGCCCCTGATGAGCCAGACACAGCTCAGCCCCTGATGAGCCAGACACAGCTCAGCCCCTGATGAGCCAGACACAGATCAGCCCCTGATGAGCCAGACACAGCTCAGCCCCTGATGAGCCAGACACAGATCAGCCCCCGATGAGCCAGACACAGATCAGCCCCTGATTAGCCAGACACAGATCAGCTCCTGATGAGCCAGACACAGCTCAGCCCCTGATTAGCCAGACACAGATCAGCCCCTGATGAGCCAGACTCAAATCAGTCCCTGATTAGTCAGACACAGATCAGCCCTGATGAGCCAGACACAGATCAGCCCCTGATGAGCCAGACACAGATCAGCCCCTGATTAGCCAGACACAGCTCAGCCCCTGATGAGCCAGACACAGCTCAGCCCCTGATTAGCCGGACACAGCTCAGCCCCTGATGAGCCAGACACAGATCAGCCCCTGATGAGCCAGACACAGCTCAGCCCCTGATGAGCCAGACACAGCTCAGCCCCTGATGAGCCAGACACAGATCAGCCCCTGATGAGCCAGACACAGATCAGCCCCTGATGAGCCAGACACAGCTCAGCCCCTGATGAGCCAGACACAGCTCAGCCCCTGATGAGCCAGACACAGATCAGCCCCTGATGAGCCAGACACAGATCAGCTCCTGATGAGCCAGACACAGATCAGCCCCTGATTAGACAGACACAGATCAGCCCCTGATTAGCCAGACACAGATCAGCCCCTGATTAGCCAGACACAGATCAGCCCCTGATTAGCCAGACACAGATCAGCCCCTGATTAGCCAGACACAGATCAGTCCCTGATTAGCCAGACACAGATCAGTCCCTGATTAGCCAGACACAGATCAGTCCCTGATTAGCCAGACACAGATCAGCCCCTTATTAGCCAGACACAGATCAGCCCCTTTTTTGACACATCATATTGTTGCTTTGCAATGAGAAAAAAGCAGGAATGTATTCATGCAGTTTTTTTTTTTTTTTATACTTTTACAAGGCCCACTTTTCAAAAAAATCTTGACATTGTTGGGCCTGCAGCAGTTTGACGGCCCAACTTGGGCCTGACAATGTTGTGCTTTTGGGTGGAGTAGCCATAATAGGCCATCACACAAAATGCATCTCCAGCCAACAGAAGCTCCCTCCATGTACACGGGGCTGGAATACGAAAACTCGCTCGCAGCTGCAGGAACTGATTTGTTACGTTCAGTGCAGGTACAGCTGTAAGTTTCCTAGCAAGCTTCCTTATCAGTGGACTTCTCCTTTAAACAATCCCTACTTGGGTTCTTTCCCAACTCCTCTGTTTAAATATTACAAGAATCACCTCTTGTCACGTTGTCTTTCACATGATAAAGATAAATATTCAATCCCGATCACCTATGGGACCCATCAGAGTTTCCAGCGACCAGCTTGGCCTATGTTTAGAATCGTTCTGGATTTAGTGTGCAACATTAGTTATCATAATTTTCACCCAAAATTGACACTGTTTTCACAAGAAAATTAAATTAAAATCTGGTGAAAAAATAAATTGATAAATAGACGACCCCTTTACCTGCAACAGGCTCTTGAAGGCTGGATTGACACTAATGCCCTGTGCACAGGATCGGACATTGATCGGACATTCCGACAACAAAATCCATGGATTTTTTCCGACGGATGTTGGCTCAAACTTGTCTTGTATACACACGGTCGCACAAAGTTGTCGGAAAATCCAATCGTTCTGAACGCGGTGACGTAAAACACGTACGTCGGGACTATAAACGGGGCAATAGCCAATAGCTTTTGTCTCCTAATTTATTCTGAACGTGCGTGGCACTTTATGCGTCGGATTTGTGTACACAAGATCGGAATTTAACCGATCGGATTTTGTTGTCGGAAAATTTTAAAGCCTGCTCTCAAACTTTGTGTGTCGGAAACTCAGACGGAAAAAGTCCGATGGGGCCCACACACGATTGGAATTTCCGACAACACAATCCAATCACACTTTTTCCATCGGAAAATCCGACTGTGTGTACAGGGCATTACAGTTTGCGGTAAGTAACGCCTACATTACTAGACATGTGCGCTCCAGAAAAATGTGTTCGTTTTTGTTTCATTCGTTTTTGGGGGTTATTGGGTCATTTGTTATGATCAAAATTCATAAATTCGAAAATCCATAAATTCAAAAATAAGAAAGAAAATCCTAATAACTAATAATTAATAATAACTTAATAATAACTAATAATAACTAACTATTAAATTATAGGTTTTGGAATTTCCTTTAAAATTTGGCTGTTAGTGAACGTAACGAATACAAATTTATCCGAAGTTACAAATTATCTGAAATAACGAATGCCTCATCTAAACAAATGGAACAGAACAAATTAATAATAAAGAATAATAATAAAAAGTTTGTTATTATTATTATTATTTTTTATTATTAATTTGTTACTTCGTAAGGAGGGACTCTGATGGGCACTCCTGGATGTAAGGAGGGGAGGGCTCTGATGGGCACTCCTGGACGTAAGGCTGTACTCAGTTGCAAAGTAATTGTGGTGTGGGTTTGAATGGGTTGCATTCGGTGGCACTACTGGCCACTGAACATAATGAGGGGGGGGGGGGCGAATCATTTTTGCAGAGGATGTGAAACTGACATGTGAACTCTCCCGTCAGCTGCATTTGCAGATTATGAGGGGATAGTAAAAAAATGTCTCAAATGGCAAAAACATTTATTACAGCCCCCAACCACATATCTAAACAAGCCTAAAGAGTTCATTGTGAAGCTTGATGCTTCCCTCTCTAAGGGCTCATACCACCACCCAATGCCAACCACTTAAAAGGGCTGAACCACTGCGCCGCAACCACGCACATTGCAGTGGTTCACCCCTTTAAAAAAACGGCGGTGGGGAGGTGACATTTTATTCATGCCATTATGGTGTGTATAGAGTGGGGGGGGGGGGTGATCCCATTGTCAGGTCGCACCCCTCCAGCAATCTCTAGATACCAGCTGTGAAAACTCTGTAACAATCCACTTTAACTCCCCATAAAATCTGCCTGGATACAAGGACACATCTGTAGCCTATTGGAAAAAAAAAAAAACATTTCCAGCCCATCGGCACAGGAGGGATGATGTCATTGTATCTGGGCGGACTTCATGGGGAGGCAGCTTTCTAGGAATTGCTAGAGATGTGGGACATGAGAAAGGGAAGAATAAAGATCTGCGGCCAGCTTGGGATCTCCGGGATCCTTCCATGGGATAGAAGGATACCAGATGCTAGAATCCTCCTTCTTCCATATTTATGGAATAAAAGATCACCGGAGGGAGCATCTCTGCACCCCGCTGCACAACAGTAGATATCGATCGTATTTTGGAGCGCATTTACACTTGTGGGTGCGATTGCTGCCCCTCTGAAAAGCGTTTTCAGTGGAACGGTTTTCAGAGGGCAGTTGGCTGGCGGCTTTTTAAAGCTGTGGAAGCCCAGAACACTGTGCCGTAAAGGCACCATGCATTACATGCGGTTGCAGGGTGGTTGCAGCACAGTTCCATTCTCTTGGTGGCGGTATGCGACACGGGGGAGGGGGGATTTTTGCAGCATCCATGATATAGGTACCACCCGACCGGCATGGAAAGGAGTTGTGGGGAGTATGTGATATACATCGCAGTGTATGGAGAGGAGAGGTCTGGAGTATGTGATATACAGCACAGTGTATGGAGAGGAGTGGGCTGCAGTATGTGATATACAGCACAGTATAAGGAGAGGTGTGGAATATCTGATATACAGAGCAGTGTATGGAGAGGAGAGGTCTGGAGTATGTGATATACAGCACAGTGTATGGAGAGGAGAGGTGTGGAGTACGTGATATACAGCACAGTGTATGGAGAAGAGTGGTCTGCAGTATATGATATACAGCACAGTGTATGGAGTGTATTATATATATATCCCCTTGCATTTTGACATTTCTAGTATTTCCACCGGCCCCATTGTGCTCCTCCTGCCATCAATTGCCACCATCAGTTTTGGACCCTTTAGTAGTGTGCATTAGCTTGATTATATTCTATATACATGGTGAGTTTTATGCTCATGTTGTGCGCCCCTCTGTATAGTTCTCAGACCCTCATGGATATTCATTGAACATATTATTTATGTTGTTATATCTTTTTAAAACACATTTACTTTGATAACAGAAATGTTTATTTACAGTCATGCATACTTATTAATAATTGTTTATGCAAATTGTTTGCATTATTGTTGGTATTTTTTTATTTTAATTGTATTTGTCTTTTTATAGCTACATATTCCTTTTATAAGCTCCTGAAGAAGCTGAAAAGTTAAACATGTTGAGCAACAAGCATCACACTGGTTACAGTAGCTACTTTATGTGTATATTGTACATGTGCACTGAATTGTTTTTATGAAATGTGGACAACATTCATTGTCGCCCGTTTCTTTTAAAACTTTGGACTCCAATAAAGATGTTTTTATAACAAAATATTTTTTGTGTGTTTTGGCACCATTAAAATCCCCTTCTCTTCTAAAATTCTTTGAAAACTATTGATAGACACAAGATAACAGAAACCCCTTTCATTGGATCCTTCTTTCCAATTGATCAGGGGTTTTATATATTTATATATATATGTATTGTAGGTGAAGGTGCTAAATCTGATTCTTCTTTTTTATTGCAGATGTATGCGGTATTTACTGCAGACACAGTTCACAAGGTAGGACTACCCCAGTGCCCCAGTGAGCAAGACAGAATATGAAAGCTATATTGAGACTCCATCAGCATGTGACATTCAAATGGAGATAACACCAGCGTGTGACGTTCACACAGAGACTCCACCAGCATGTGTTGTTTACACGGAGACTCCACCAGCTTGTGTCATTCACATGGAGACTCCACCAGCATGTGTAGTTCACATGGAGACTACACCAGCATATGACATTCACACGGAGACTCCACCAACATGTGAAGTTCACATGGAGACTCCACCAACATGTGACGTTCACACGGAGACTCCACCAACATGTGACATTCACACGGAGACTCCACCAACATGTGACATTCACACGGAGACTCCACCAACATGTGACATTCACACGGAGACTCCACCAACATGTGACATTCACATGGAGACTCCACCAGCATGTGTCATTCACATTGAAACACCACCTGAATGTCACATTCATGTTGAGACTCCAGCACAATGTGACGTTCATGTTGAGAACCCACCAAAATACCAGGGCAGCCATTTGGATATCTCCTCCCATGAAGATGAGGGAAACCTTAAAGAAAAGGATAGGCAGATCCTGGTGGTAGGGGATTCTGTTATTAGAGGGACAGAGACGGCAATCTGTCAGAATGACCACAATCGACAAACAGTATATTGTTTCCCGGTTGCACGAGTTCGGGACATTGCAGATCGGATGGACGGATTGTTGCATGGGCCTGGGGAGGACCCAGCTGTCATGGTACATATTGGAACCAACGACAACATTAGAAGAAATGGAGTGCCCTACAAAATGATTTCAGGGACTTAGGGGCTATATTGAAGAAAAGGACCTCCAAGACAGCATTTTCAGAAGTACTGCCTGTAACTCGAGCCACACCAAGGAGGCAGCAGGAGCTTAGGGAGCTTAGCTAATGTCGGAAGAACTGGTGCAGGAAGGAGGGGTTTGGCTTCATGGAAACCTGGACTGAGTTTTCAATTGGTTACTTGCTCTACAGCAGGGATGGACTGCACTTAAATGATCAGGGTGCAGCTCTGTTGGGAAAGAAAATAACCAGAAAGTTGGAAAAAATGTTAAATCAACCACGTGCCGTTCACATCGAGACTCCTCCAACATGCAACGATTCTGTTGAGACTCGAGCAGAATGTAAATTTCCCACTAAGACTCCGGAAGATTGTGGCGTTACCACTGAGACTCTGGCAGAATGTAACGTTCACAATGAGACTCCTCCCAAATGTGACAATCACGACTCTTCTCCAGAATGTGACGTTCACAATGAGCCTCCTCCAGAATGTGATGTTCATAATGAGACCCCTCCAGAATGTGGTGTTCACAATGAGACTACTCCAGAATTTCACGATCACAATGAGTCTCCTCCAGAATGTGACATTCATAATGAGACTCCTCCAGAATGTGATGTTCACAATGATACTCCTCCAGAATGTGATATTCACGTAAAGAATTCACCAGCATGTAACGTTCACACCGAGACTCCACTAGCATGTGCCATTCACACTGAGACTCCACCAGCATGTGACGCTCACACCGAGACTCCACCAGCATGTGATGCTCACTCCGAGACTCCACCAGCATGTGACGAAGATGGGGGCAAGAAAGGATAGGCACATACTAGTGGTAGGAGATTCAGTTATTGGAAAGATACAGAGGGCAATCTGTCACAAAGACCGTTATTGCCAAACAGTATGCTGTTTACCGGGTGCTCGGGTTCGGAACATTGCAGATAGCATGGACAAATTGTTGGATGGCGCTGGAGAGGACCCAGCTGTCATGGTATATATTGGTACCAATGACAAAGTTAGAGAAAGGTGGGGCATCCTACAAAATGATTTCAGGGACTTAGGGGCTATATTAAAGAAAAGGTCCCCCAAGGCAATATTTTCAGAAATACTGCCGGTACCTCAAGCCACACCAGAGAGGCAACAGGAGCTTAGGGTACTTAACAAGTGGCTGAGGAACTGGTGCAGGGAGGAGGGGTTTGGCTTCATGGCGAACTGGGCTGACTTTTCAGGCAGTTAGCATCTTTATAGTAGTGACGGATTGCACTTAAATGGGAGGGGTGCAGCTTTTTTGGGATTGAAGATGGCCAAAATGTTGGAAGAAAATTTAAACTAAGTGATGACAATGAGGGAGTAGAGGATGATTTGCTAGTGAATATGATGGAGATAATCTTCAATTCAAGCCATCACCGGAATCCACTACATCATCAATCTCTTGAAAGATTCTCATCATCAGCTTCTGAATCACAAACTATCCATGTAGTTGGACAAACAAGACAATTGGCTTTTTCCTAGAAGAAGACTCATCCAAAAGTCTGAGGAACCCTCCCAGGGACCAGGTACAGCTGTACCAACACAGGTCCCTACACTGGTGGTGGCTGCCACTCCAGTAACCAGAGGTTTTTCCCATCAGCCCTCCATTTTTTCATTTTTGGAACTTCTGAATCACTAACTATCAATGTAGCTAGACAATAAAAACAATTGGCTGTTCCTAGAAGAAGACTCAACAAAAAGTTTGAGGAACCCTCCCAGGGACCAGGTACGGCTGTACCAACACAGGTCCCTACACTGGTGGCGGCTGCCACTAAAGTAACCAGAGGGTCTTCCCATCAGGCCTCCATTTTTGTTTTTGGAGCTTCTGAATCACCATCAATGTAGCTGGACAGACAATTGGCTGTTCCTAGAAGAAGACTCAACAAAAGGTCTGAGGAACCCTCCCAGGGACTAGATACGGCTGTTCCCCCCAACCCTCACCCCCTTCTTTTCTCCAACCTCCCTTCCCCCCTCCTCCTTTCCTCCCTCTCTCCCTCTTCCATACTCCCCCTCCCCCTTGTTCTACCTTTCCCTTTAGAATGTGATATTTTTGATTAACCTTAAAGCTAAATGTGTACATTTGGCAACTCTTGGATATGAGACAGTTTTTGGAAGACTTGGTTTGGTTCCCCCCAGGCCTAGCAGGCTGTTTACCACCAACATCTCAGGCACTTTTTTACAGGTGATTATGTTTGATTGATGTATTGTCGATCTACATTAAGTAATTGATTATGTTGTGAAGTTTGGAGGCCGGTAGGCTTTTGAGGCGTGTTGGACCAGTTATAAGAGGAGGTTGGAGGCCGGAATGTTTTTGAGGCGTGTGTTGGACTGGCTATGAGGGGAGGTTGGAGGCAGTATGTTTTTGAGGCGTGTGTTGGACCGGCTATCAGGGGAGGTTGAAGACCGGTATGTTTTTGAGGCGTGTGGTGGACCGGCTATGAGGGGAGGTTGGAACTCTTTTTGTCTTCAGAGGCAGGAGGAGTCTTTACAGGTTTCTTTACGCTTTCTCTGCTGGAGAAATGAGAACTCTTCCCGCCAGTGAGGTCCTTTATGGAGAAGTCCAAGTCCTCACTCACATGGGGTGTATGAATCTTTACCCTGTGTGGGGGCTGCGTTAACCCCAAAAAGGACATCCATGCTGGTGCAGTTGCGCGGATGCACCCTGGGTGCGTTCGGGGCTGTGCACCGGCACCCATACAGATGTCACATTGGGTACAGCCGCTGCACCCCAGTTGATAGCAACGAGACTGCCTACACTGGATGCTGGGAACACCTGTGTATCTCCATTCCGGTAAACATGACCCTCCCATGGGGTACAGATTCATACCCTCCGTGTGAATGAGACCAAAGTGTGAATGGAATATTTAGCTCCATTGTGTTGATAATTTGGGGACCACTGTACCCCTCTTTATTGTTATTTGGGCGTGTTTTATTATAGGAGTGTTATATATTGTAGATTAAGATAAGTTGGTATATGTTGTGGAGGTGTGCGTTATTCTTTGTGTGTGTGTGTGTGTGTGTGTGTGTGTGTGTGTGTGTGTGTGTGTGTGTGTGTGTGATGTATATATATAGATTGTAGTTTAGGATAAGTTTGGATTTCTTCTGGAGGCGCTTTAAGTGGACATAACTGATGTACCCCGCTCAGTGGGGGTGCGCCTTAGAGAACAGAGGCAGCATATGGGCAGCACAGAGGCTTAGGGGTTAGCCTTGCAGCACTGGGGTCCTTGTTTTAGATTCTGATCAGGACACTATCTGCATGGAGTTTGCATGTTCTCCCTGTGCTTGTGTGGGTTTCCTCCGGGTACTCCGGTTTCCTCCCACACTACAAAGACATGCTGCCTTGCGTTGGTGGTGCAGTGGTGAGCATAGCTGCCTTCCCAGCAGCTGACCCGGGTTTGATTCCCGGCCAACGCCATCTCCAATACTGGGAGTCTTCAAAGAGAAAAATGCTATACAAGGTCAATGAATAGGCACATGGAAAAATGCAGCGCATGTACAAATGAACATAAGTCTTTAAAATGGTGAAACAGTAACGAAATCAATAATTAACCACAGGTGCCTTAAAACAAAAACGTCCATAGATGGATGTGAATGTCCAACTGCACAGGAGGTGTAAGTACTCCAAGGGATGGTGATGATCTGATGGTTGTCAGAAAACACCAGGCATCTAACAGCGACTTCCCAACCGAGAAACTGGATCCCAATGGGTCATTCAGAGAAAGTGCAAAAAAGCATCTTACCGGATCCCGTGGACTCCCGTGTCAGCGACAGGGAATCGCATGCGCAGTTTGTCACCAATGACGTGGAATCGGAGATCTGGAATCGCCAATCCCTTGGGTTGTGGTCTGTACGGATCTCTGCCGGCAACCGGATGGGTCCTCACACCGAACCGTCCTCACACCGAACCGTCCCAGCGTGCATCAGAAGTTTCACAAAAGGTCCCCAGAAGGGGCAGTTGGAAGGACTAGGCCTCATGCGGTAAATGTGGAAACAAAAAGAATATGCTTCCACATGGTGCAGATAAAAAAGGGTGTTTTTATTGACAAAAACGACCATAAACAAATAAAAGCGTGATCACGATGGATAAAAACAAATGGGCAAAAGGGAGAGTGGTATATGTACCCGACGCGTTTCGACCTAGGGGTCTTCAACAGGGGCATAGACCACCCACTCCAAGTTGCCTTATATATATATATAATAAAAATATCAAGAGAAGGACCAATTATTATATATATATGGCAATATATATATAAGGCCATGTTATCCCTTCCTGTCTTATTCTATTCCATTTTCTATTCTTTTCTTTTCTATTCAAATTCAAATGTATTCTATTCAAAATTTGAATTTTGGAAGATGGTTATATTCTATTTTATTCTATTCAATTTTATTGAATTCTACTCTTCTATTTTTTCTATTCTCTTCCTTTCTATTCCATTCTTTTCTAGTCTTTTCTAATCTATTTTATTCAAATTCAAATTTATTCTATTCGAATTTCGGAAGACGTTATATTCTATTCTATTCTATTTTTTTTTTCTTTTCTATTCTACTCTTTTCTATTATTTTATTTTCTATTCTATTATATTCGGTTTTACTCTATTTTTTCTATTCTATTATTTTACTTTCTATTGTATTCTTTTCTATTCTGTTTTATTCTATTCTATTATTTTCTTTTCTATACTATCCCTTTATTTTCTATTCTATTTTGTTCTATTCTTGCTTTTAAACTCAAATTAATTTTCAAATTCGATTCGAATTTCAGCCGAAATTTGTTTCATTATTTTGGATTTGTTTAAATTCATTACTATTGTAATTCAGAAATTCAGACTCTATCAATGACACCAGTGATGGAGCACTATTCAACTTTGTTTAATGGTCAGCCGCAGACCTCTGCAAGGATTTCTGTCTACACAGGTGAAGGTGCATTTTGCTGCCCCCCTCCCCTCATCGTCCTCCCACCGCCCCCACCCTTCCACAGTAACGGAGGGGGGGGGGGTTGCATTCCCAGCTGGCTGGCAGGTGAGGCAAACCAAAACAGCCACACTCCGCCCGGTTAGGGTGTTAGGGATAGGAAGGCAGGTATTGTAACTAGAGTACTAGAGACATTTTTTTATTTTTTGTTTACATGTTTTAAAAATAATTGTAGGCCTGAAGATTACTTAACCCCCCCCCCCAAAAAAAAACATTATATATTTCCTGAAAGCAGACACCCTATAAAATGTTGGTAGTTCTATTTGTTACACAATATTAGCTCAAAATTTCAATACAAAAATACACTAGATAAAACTACACTATAAAACGTTTGTTGTTTTTCTTTTTACTTGTTTATATGTCTCTTTACGTTTTTAAAACTTTTTTTTTATTAATTTTTTTTTACATGACTTTATTGCTATCACATAGGGGACCAATAGCTCTCTGTTGTAATAGCCACTTGTATCACTTCCACGGTCGGCTTTACTAAAAGTACACACTCTCCTGGCTGGTGGTAGTGTGTTCAAGAACACGTCTGCAGAACGGGTAAAGATCCGAATCCCCACCAAGTGTCTGGGGATGCACATTGTACCTGCTGTGTCTATTTTGAGGGGCTCCCACCATCCCTGTGCTGAGTTCCCGGGTCTGTACACCTGCTGTGTTCATTATGAGGGGTTCCCACCATCCCTGTACTGAGTTCCCAGGTCTGTACACCTGCTGTGCCCATTATGAGGGGTTCCCACCATCCCTGTGCTGAGTTCCCAGGTCTGTATGCCTGCTGTGCCCATTGAGGGGTTCCCACCATCCATGTGCTGAGTTCCCAGGTCTGTACACCTGCTGTGCCCATTATGAGGGGTTCCCACCATCCCTGTACTGAGTTTCTGGGTCTGTACACCTGCTGTGCCCATTATGAGGGGTTCCCACCATCCCTGTACTGAGTTCCCGGGTCTCTACACCTGCTGTGCCCATTATGAGGGGTTGCCACCATCCCTGTACTGAGTTTCTGGGTCTGTACACCTGCTGTGCCCATTATGAGGGGTTGCCACCATCCCTGTACTGAGTTTCCGGGTCTGTACACCTGCTGTGCCCATTATGAGGGGTTCCCACCATCCCTGTACTGAGTTTCTGGGTCTGTACACCTGCTGTGCCCATTATGAGGGGTTCTCATCATCCTTGTGCTGAGTTCCCAGGTCTGTATACTTGTTGTGCCCATTATGAGGGGTTCCAACATTTCTGTGCTGAGTTCCCAGGTCTGTACACCTGCTGTGCCCATTATGAGGGGTTCCCACCATTCCTGTGCTGAGTTCTCGGGTCTGTACACCTGCTGTGCCCATTATGAGGGGTTCCCACCATTCCTGTGCTGAGTTCTCGGGTCTGTACACCTGCTGTGCCCATTATGAGGGGTTGCCACCACCCCTGTGGAGTTTATTTTACATTAAGGACAATGTAAAAGGAGGAGAGGGAACACCCAAAACTCCCAGGTGGAGAGGGAACAGAGTCAGGAATTATGGCCAGTAGATATGACTGGTAGTGTATCCATGATCTATAATAGGACAGGTACTGACTCCGCTTACCGTGCTCTACCTACAACTAAAATATCACATTTGGCTCGAACGATCCTTGATCATATCCACACACGTGTCTACAAAAGTGCAAAAAACACAATGGGGTCCCTTCAGTATACAGACCACAACGGTGCCATAGAAGAAGTGATAACAAAGGGAACTGTTCATTATCCATTTCCTCGCACGCAGAGCGGTTTGGTTAATTAATGTCTTGCACAGGATTATGGTAATTAGCGGCGATTCCCTCAGGACAATGCCCTGGGAAGAGAATGACTTGACAAGCCTGGCCTGAAATTAATGCTCACTGTGCTGCCCAATGACTCACCCCAAAAGAGTTCATTACAGACTCGGGTTTTTGATGAAGACGTCACATACCAGTCAAGCATTCTGTAATGGAGTTTTTATTTTATTTTAATGGCGTTATTTTTATTTTTTATTGTAATTTAATGTTTTGTTATTAAATGTTTTATTTTGTTTTTTTTTTATTTAAATGCATTTTATGTTTATTTAGATCTATTTATTTAAATCTATTTAATTTTTTATTTTAATGGAGTTATTTTTTTATTTTTATTTTTTTCTAATACGCAGGTTGGACTTAGGAATTTCAAAATGGGAGAGGAGTGACTCGTTCATTCTTTACCGTGCCTTTGCTGAGATAAAACCACTTACTAGATAGGTCCACGTACATTTTTATAGCCTTTGTCTTGCCGATTCCCGGGACACTGGACATACAGTACTTTGAAAACTGGGAACAGACCTGACATACTGGTTGCGCTGCAATGAAAAATCATCTTTTAAAACTGATTGCAAGCTTGTATAAATTAAGGGCTGCGTCAGGCTGATTCACATGAAATCATAGGTGTGCGCAGGGGGTGTGCCAGGTGTGCCTGGGCACACCCTAATCACCCAGTGCAACAGGGCCCCTGATAAAGCAATGCAGCTGGAACTCCTGTACCAGGCCTGGGCCCTATCAGTTCAAAAAGGGGGGCCCCGGGCACCTGCCAAGCAAGAGGACCAGCTGTACTGCCTTATTGCAGACACTCTTGTTCCTTCCCCTGCAGAACTGCTGGCTTCTCCTCCTCTCCCTCCCTCTGGCTGCACTGCAGGGGGATAAATTTTAGTATCTGCCCCTCCTGTGCCTCCCTCCCCTGCATCACTACTGGCTTCCCTCCTCTCCTCTCTTAACAGCACCTGCTGCAGGCACACAGGGGGACATGTCAGTATGGAGAGTAGGGAAAGGGGCCAGTAGATATGATCTTTTCAGAATGTACACAATGAAAGATCGGGACTGATTGCTCCTCTGTCTACTCATCGCCGAAGCATAGTAAATTGTGTGTACAATGCCTCCGTTTGTGAATGAACAGGAAGCCTCTGAGCGCTTCCTATTCATTCATCTGAGGCTGCATGAAAAGGGACTGATGAATGTCCATTTCTCAGTTTAGACCCTTTATATTTCACAAAAAAATGTAAATAAATAAATATCTAAAAAAAAATAAAAAACAAATACAATTCTAAAAAGTAAATAAAACAAATATTAAGGACTGTGCTTCTATCATTTCTGAAAAACATAGCATTGCCGCCGTGGCATGTGTACGCCCCTAGGCCACTGCCTCTGTTGCTCCGTTTTTGAGTTTTGGGGTGCACACCCTAATGCAATAGGCTGCGCACACCTATGCATGAAATAATAACTTGGCTGACCTATCTTAACTCCTAATAGGGTACGCTCCTTTAGTCTAGGTATACATTTATGCGGTTGCAGTTGATGCATTTTTTCAGGCTCATTTTGCAGTGTTTTAAACCCACTTTTTTTTAATGTGTTTTTGCATGCAGTTTTCATGCATTCTGCGTTTTTTCTCCCCCTTTAAAAACACTGTATATAGCCGGTTGCTAAGGTGCCAGCCGGTAAGCTGGCCGCTGAGTCATTAACAACTGATGAGTCATCCGCTATCAGCGGGTTTTCCCACTGACAGCTGAATGTAAAAAAAAAAAAAAAAAAAAGAATTGCCAACAAAACAAAAAAAAAAATAGTAAAAAAACAGCGAGGGCCCTCCCCCAAATCCATACCAGGCTCTTAGGGTTTAGTATGGATTTGTAGGGAAACCCCATGCCCAAACTGAAAAAAAAAATAAAAAATGGCGTGCCCCCCACCAAATCCATACCAGACCCTTATCCGAGCATGCAGCCCAGCAGGTCAGGATAGGGAGGGGACGAGCAAGCCCCCCTCCCCCTCCTGGACCATACCAGACCACATGCCCTAAACATGGGGGGAGTGCTTTGGGGTGGGGGGGCTCAGGCAAGGGCCTCTTCCCCATCACCCTGAGCTGTGATTGTGGGTGTCTTGGGGCGGGGGGCATATCAGAAACTGGGAGTCCCCTTTAACAAGGGGGTCCCCAGATCCTGGCCCCCTGGACCATACCAGGTTACAAGCCCTGAATATGGGGGGGGGGGTGCTTTGGGTGGGATGGGGGGTTAAGGCAAGGGCCTCTTCCGCACAACCCTGGGCTGTGGTTGTGGGGATCTCAGGGCGGGGGGCGCCATATCAGAATCTGAAAGCCCCCTATGTGAATGAGTAGAGGTACAGTGTAACCCTACTCATTCACCAAACACAGTGTCACATAGAAAATAAAACACAAATACAGTTTTTGACAATTTCTTTATTAAGAATCCAAAAATAATGTTCCCTGATGTAGATCTATCGTGTGGCAGGTCTGCAGAATCACAGTGTCAGAAGGATAGTCAGTACAAGCCAGGATCAGGAGCCAGGTGAATAACAGAGCAGACAAAGTCAGGTGGAAGGCCGAGATCAAACACAGAAGCAGGCAGAGGGTATCCGTAAGAAAAGCCGGGGTCGAAGACTGGCGCAAGGTCAGGAACAAGCCTAGTCTGTAACTAAGGAACACAGGTAACAAGCTGATGATAAAACTGCACTTCAGCCAAGGGCTGGCTTCCTTATAAAGGCCCATGTGATGTGCTGGCGGAGACGCTGGATCCTAGAGCCCGTCTCCTGCCCTGACAGATGCTGGGTCCTAGAGTCCTCCTCCTCCTGGCCTGACAATGCACCAAGCATGGTTAGGCACACATTTAACCCTTTAATCACCTTCCCAGCCAGTGTTATTAGTACAGTGACAGTGCATATTTTTAGCACTGATCACTGTATTCGTGTCACAAAAAGTGTCAGTTAGTGTCAGAATGCCCATCATACTATGACAGCCCCACTATAAGTCGCCGATCACCGCCATTACTAGTATAAATAAATGAATACATGAAAAAATTCCAGTGTACGGTATATCCCATAGTTTGCAGACACTATAACTTTTGCGCAAACCAATCAATATACACTTATTGGGATTTTTTTTTTTTGTTTACCAAAAATATATAGCATAATACATATTTGCTTAAATTTATGAAGAAATAATTATAGTATGTTTTTTTTTTAAGCATATATATATTTTTTTTTTTTTTTTTTTTTAATTTTTGGTCTTTTTTCGTTTATATAATAAAAATTAAAAAACCCAGTCTGTCAGTTAGTGTCAGATTGTCCGCCATACTATCACAATCCCACTATAAGTCGCTGATCACCACCATTGCTAGTATATATATAAAAAAAAATCCAGTATACAGTATGTACCAAAGTTTATAGACGCTATAACTTTTGAGTAGACCAATAAATATACACTTATTGGGATCTTTTTTTTTTTTTTTTTTAACAAAAATATGTAGCAGAATACATATTGGCCTAAATTTATGAAGAAATTTGTTTTTTTTTTAAAAATGTTATTGGATATATTTTTTTAGCAAAAAATATTGTCTTTTTTTTCAAATTTTTTTTTTTCGTTTGTAGCAAAAGAAAGGTGGTGGGGGACGGCTAGGAAAGAGGACCTGTCACCTAACTTCACGAGAATCTTCCACCAAATACAAAATACAGGTTTTAGGTTTTGTTTCCAACAAAAGAATCACGACACGGGCAAAGTCTAGCCGAGAGATAAGCGTGACGTTACATACAATTCGGTGAGGGAAAGTTGCTGACGCTGTCAGGGAAGTTTCTTCATAAAGGTATTTTTTTTCTTTTTTTGTACAGCACCCAGTGATATTCATCCTCCCAGCAACCCAGCCAAACAAACACTTTTCTGTTTATTCAGTTAAAAAAAAAAAAAAGTTCTCGCAAAGCTAAACCAATATTGATGGGGTTAAAGAGGATCTTTGCTAAGCTGGTGACATGACCTCATTGTAAAAATGACGTCTCTTTCTCTGGACGCATGTGCCCAATCATTGGTTTCAGTGGGAGAAATAGTACCCCCATAGTTGGTGTCAGTGGGAGGTACTGCACCCCATGTTTGGTGTCAGTGGGAGGAATAGTGCCCCAATCCTTGGTGTCAGTGGGAGGAAAATTGCACAATTGATGGTGTCAGTGGAAGCAATAGTGCCCCATCATTGGTGTAAGATGGAGGCATAGTACACCATTGTTGGTGTCAGTGGAGGAATAGTGTCCCTATATTGGTGTCAGTGGGAGGAATAAAGCTCCATCATTGGTATTAGTGGGAGGAATAGTGCCCCCTTGTTGGTGTCAGTGGTAGGAATAGTTCGCTATCATTGGTGTCACTGGGAGAAATAATGCCCCATTGTTGGTGTCAGTGGGAGGAATAGGTGCCCATCATTGGTGTCGGTAGAAGGAATAGTGCCCCATCATTGGTGTCAGTGGTCGGAATAGTGCCCCATCACTGGATTCAGTGGGAGGAATAGTGCCCCATCATTGGTATCAGTGAGCAGAATAGTGCCCCATCATTGGGCGGAATAGTGCCCCATCATTGGTGTCAGTGGGAGGAATAATGCCCCGTCATTGGTATCAGTGGGAGGAATAGTGCCCCATCGTTGGTGTCAGTGGGAAGAATAGTGCCCCATCACTGGATTCAGTGGGAGGAATAGTGCCTCATCCTTGGTATCAGTGGGCGGAATAGTGCCCCATCATTGGTGTCACTGGGAGGAATAATGCCCCATCATTGGTATTAGTGGGAGGCATAGTGCCCCATGGTTGGTGTCAGTGGGAGGAATAGTGCCCCATCACTGGATTCAGTAAGAGGAATAGTGCCCCATCATTAGTATTAGTGGGAGGAATAGTGCCCCATCTTTGGTATCAGTGAGCGGAATAGTGCCCCATCACTAGATTAAGTGGGAGGAATAGTGCCCCATCATTGGTTTCAGTGGGCAGAATAGTGCCCCATCATTGGTATTAGTGGGCGAAATAGTGCCTCATCTTCGGTGTCGGTGGGAGGAATAGTGCCCCATCATTGGTATTAGTGGGAGGAATAGTGCCCCATCATTGGTATCAGTGGTAGGAATAGTGCCCCATCATTGGTATCAGTGGGTGGAACAGTGCCCCATCATTGCATTCAGTGGGAGGAATAGTGCCCCATCATTGGTATCAGTGGGTGGAATAGTGCCCCATCATTGGATTCAGTTGGAGGAATAATGCCCCATCATTGGTATCAGTGGGTGTAATAGTGCCCCATCATTGGTGTCAGTGGGTGTAATAGTGCCCCATCATTGGTGTCAGTGGGAGGAATAGTGCCCCAAAGGCTTGATAAAGGCAAGCACAGTTTGGGAACCACTACACTAAACCAATACTTGCTCCTCATGAAGGGGGGACCCTTTTCCTTTCTCAGTACTGAGCCGCCTACACAAGGTGGGGGGACATTATACCGATAGAAGACGAGACTCTCTCCCTACCACATAGAGTCAGATTGGAAAACATGATTTCATTGGATTGACGTCTCTCTCCCAGACGAGAGTAAATCTAGCCATACATGTTAAGATTCCTCTCGCTCAGCCTGCAGAAAGCACTCACATTCTCCCAACCACAGTAGACATGCTGGGAGGTCGCAATCCCCGAGCAATGTGATCATCTCATACCTGAGTGGTCGCTGTGTAAGCTGAAAACCATTGCAGTAGTTGCCGCTACTACAGTGATAGCAGAAGACTTCCAGGTCCATTTATAAAGTCAAATCAGCGCGACAATGACTAATGTTATTCAGCAGCTGAACACCAGGGTCAAAAATCAAATCCCTAAAATAATTATATAAACAGACGGTGCAGCGCTAATGTGAGACACATTGATAAAATATTGAAAAAAAGTCAATATGTACAAGGTACAATAATAATCAAATATCTCAGAGTTCATAAAAGCACAGAGAAGTCCATAGATAATCCGATATTTTCAAAAACTCGTGTGTGATCAGACAGCATGCTGAAAAAAAGGTGAATAATCGATGTACCCACCACCAATATTCAGAGAGGCCTCTCACCTGATGATATGGACCCTTTAATTACAGAGGGTCAATATAGGCATTCCCTTAGGGTCATATGGATATGAAGCACCACGATTCAGCATACAGAGACTTCCATCAGAACACTGGGTCAGGACACTCAGACAGTGCAGTAGCATATGGAATAAAAGATGGCAAAGATAGTGCTCTCCGTATGGATAACCATTTATTGTAAAAAAAAAGATATAAAATTCAACACTCACAAACAGAGCACTAAACCAGTGCAAGTAAACAAGGCTCGAGCGATGAACGCGATGCAGTGAGGATGCGCGATGGCCGCGGGTGACGTCACGACGTATCCTCGTTCTGGACGCGTTGCGTCCCAGTGGGTGTGGACTTCTTCAGCAGATGAAGATACGACGTGGGCACCCGCGCTTTATCCTAGGTAAGTAACCATGGCGGTGATAAACAAAGCATGGCCAGCGTCACAGAAACCAGGAAATCAATTCCGGAAGTGTCCCCTAAGTGCCGGTTCACACTAGACGCGGCACGACTCGGTGAGGCGACCTGCACACGACTGCTGGGGCGACTTGCAAGACGACTTCTGTATAGAAGTCTATGCAAGTCGCCCCCAAAGTAGTACAGGAACCTTTCTTCTAAGTCGGAGCGACTTGCGTCGCTCCGATTAGAACGGTTCCATTGTACAGAACGGGAGGCGACTTGTCAGGCGGCTAGGTCGCCTGACAAGTCGCCCCCGTGTGAACCGGCTCTAACTGAACAAAGTGAACAAAAACGGAAACTGGTCTATGTGTATCCATGTTGAAAAAATAAACAAATATTTAATAAGAATAAAAATAAGTAAAATCACTAATGAATATATTAAATGCATCATTCCGCATAGGATATGTGCAATAAAAAAAACTTTATTAAATAAAAGTATTCCAATAATTCTAAAATAATATTTTATAAAATATTAAAAAATCTTAAAAAATATATCATCCGCGGCCATCGATTGCTCCTAGATATACATACATCAACGATCAGAGATAAAACAATTAGTATCAAAATCTACATTTAACCCTTCAGGGCAAAGAACTCTGGCTTCAAATATCCAGTAAGACTCCCTTTTACTTAGTTGTCTGATGAAATTTCCACCCCCCCAGTGCTTAGTAACCCTTTCGATACCCCAGAATTTCAAACTTTTCGGATTCTGTTGATGGAATAGCTTGAAATGTCTGGATACATTATGGGATTTAAGGCCTTTTTTGATATTATTTACATGCTCGGGCCAGCCTTGCATGTAGGGGTCTAGACGTTCTACCGATATACTGGAGCCCGCAACCGCACTCCAGCATATAGACTACACCTACAGTGTCACAAGTGATTAGTTGCCTAATATCGTATTCCTTATTGGTGGCTGAGGCAAGAAATTTTTTTTCGCTTTTTGATATTCCCCTTGGCATGCTTACATGGGACACATTTTCCACATGCATAGAAACCTCCCAAAAAGGAAAACAACCTATCTGAAGTAGGGACTGGGGGTCCAATGCCCAGCGGCTGCCCTTCTACAGAATAACCACATGGGGTTGGCTTGCTTGGCATTGCTACCATTCAGAGAAAGCCTTGTATTTTTGTTCATTAAATACGAGGTGTCCTCTGATTGGAGGAGGTGGAGATCTTGATGGTCACTCTCCCTCCCCAACCCCTCATTAAACCCCAACCCAACCCCCTCCCCCCATCTCCTACTTTCCTCTCCACTTCATCCAATCACAGAAGGCCTTGTATTCATTGAAAAAAAAAAGGCTTTCTCTGAATGGCAGCAGTGCTGAGCGACCCCCTGTGGCCACCATTATTTCCACTGTTTTTCCTGCCACGGCAGCAGCAAGGTAAAGGCAATGTAGCATATTGCAAGCTTGCTTTACTTGTGATGGGGTGTCTCTCTCTCTCTCCAGACACAATGCGCACCACATAGCAATGAATGGAGTGAGTCACGGCCCCGGTGTCACAAACACACTTTGCTGAATCATCCGATAAATAAGACCCGGGCTCACAGTTCACAGCTTCCCGGCTCACAATAATTGCAGGATCTGTTGTTTGGGCGTGAAGTTTATTTTTAGACGGCTCTCGGGACGGCACGCGTTCAATTCAGACTTGTGTCACATGACTCCAAGCTCCCTTACATGACCCTGCAGATCAGGGACAAGGCCAGGACCCCGTTCTGTGGGGGGGATTCAAATAGGGGCACCTCTTTTTTTTCCTGTAGGCGGGGTATTATTTTAATTAGAGGTGGGGCATTCATATGTAGGTGTGGTCTAGTAGGAGTGGAAAAAAAAAAGAAAGAAAGAAAGAAAGAAAGAAAGAAAGAAAGAAAGAAAGAAAGAAAGAAAGAAAGAAAGAAAGAGAAAGAAAGAAAGAAAGAAAGAAAGAAAGAAAGAAAGAGGGATGGATGGAGGGAGGGAGAAAGAAATAGAGAGAGAAAGAGGGATGGGGAAAGAGAATTAGAAAGAAAAAGAGAAAGAGGGAGGGAGAGAGAAATAACGAAAGAAAGCAGGATGGAGAGAGAAAGAAAAAAAGGAGGGAGGGAGAGAGAAGGAAAGACAAAGAGAAGGAAAGAAAGAAAGAGGGATGAGGGGGAGAGAAAGAGGGATAGAGGGAGACAGAAAGATAGAAAAGAGAAGGAAATAAATAAACAGAGACGGAGGGAGAGATAAAAAAAAAAAGAAAGAAAGAGGGATGGAGGGAGAGAAAAAGAAACAGGGAGAAAGAGGGATGGAAGGAGAGAGAAAGAAAGAAAAAGAGAGAGAGGTATAGAGAAAGAAAGAGAAAAAGAGGGTTGGAGGGAGAGAGAGAGAGAGAAGGAAAGAAAAAGAGAAGGAAAGAAAGAGGGAGAGAGAAAAATTAAAAAGATAAAAAGAGGAGTGGAGGGAGGGAGAAAGTAAGAACAAAAAGAAAGAGAGAGGGATAGAGGGAGGGAGAGAGAAAGAGAGAAGGAACGAAAAAGAGAAGAAAAAAAAGAAAGAGGGACAGAGGGAGAGAGAGAGAGAAATAAAAAGAATGAAAGAGGGACAGAGGGAGAGAGAAAAAAAGAAAAATAATGAAAGAGGGATGGAGGGAGAGAGAAAGAAAGAGGGATGAAGGGACAGAGAAAGATAAAAAAAGAGAAGGAAAAAAAAGAAAGAGGGACAGAGGGAGAGAGAGAGAGAAATAAAAAGAAATAAAGAGGGACGAAGGGAGAGAGAAAGAAAGAAAAAAGAAAGAAAGAGGGATGGAGGGAGAGAGACTGAAAGCAAAAGAGAAAGAGGGAGTGAGGGAGAGAAAAAGAAAGAAAGAAAGAAAAAAAACAGAAGGAAAGAAAGAGGGATGGAGGGAGAGGGACTGAAAGCAAAAGAGAAAGAGGGAGTGAGGGAGAGAAAAAGAAAGAAAGAAAGAAAAAAAACAGAAGGAAAGAAAGAGGGATGGAGGGAGAGAGAAAAAAAAAGAAAAAGAAAGAGGGATGGAGGGAGAGAGAAAGAGGGTTGGAGAGAGAGAAAAAAAGAAAGAAAGATGGAGGGAGAGAGAGAGAGAAATATGGACGGAGAGAGACAGTAAGGACGAAAAAGAAAGAAATAGGGATGGAGGGAGGGAGAGAGAAAGAAAGAAAGAGGGATAGAGGAGAGAGAAAGAGGGATGGGGCGAGAGAAAAAGAAAGAAAAGGAGAAAAATGGATAGAGGGAGAAGGAAAGAAAGAAAGGAAGATGGCAGGAGAGAGAAGGAACGAAATAGAGAAGGAAAAACAGAAAGAAAGAGGGATGGAGGGAGAGAGAAAGATAAAAAAGAGAAGGAAAGAAAGAAAGAGGGACAAAGGGAGAGAGAAAGAAAGAAAAAAGAAAAAGAAAGAAGGAGAGAGAGAAAGAGGGATGGATATAGAGGGATAGATGGAGGGAGGGAGGGAGAGGGAGATAGAAAGAGAGAAGGAAAGAAAAGGAGAAGGAAAGAAAGAAAGAGGGATAGAGAAAGAGAGAAAAAAAAGAAGGAACGAGGGATGGAGAGAGAAAGAAATAAAGAGAGAAAGAGGGATGGAGGAGGGGAGAGAAAGTGGGGAGATAGAGAGATCTCTTTGGGTCCCATGTGAAGCGACTGCCCCTACTGCCTACTAAATACAGGTTCGGACATAATAGACTTTGTTCGTTGCAGAGATTCTAGAACAGCTCAGCCATAACACACTTTGTTTTTCCTCAACCACTTGCAGCTTCTTTCCACAGCAGCTCCATGCCACAACATGGCCAGTAATAAAAAACGCACCCATCTCCTCGGCCAGTAGTTGGCTGAAGTTTTCTGTGTACATCCCTCCCTCTCCCTCCATCACCCAGTCCCGACTCCCAGCCCACCCAGCTTACTATGTGGGCGGCCTAGCATGACTTTTTTGCCAACCATCCAACCATGCTCACGCTGCACCAGGTGGCGGCAGAGTGGTGCAGATTTTTTTATGGGGGATCAGACCCCCTGGCCCAGTCCGCCCCTGCCTGGGACAAAGCCTATTTTCGGGGATTCTGCCCGGGATAGGCTCAGACCGGGACATGGGTCTGTGAATGTCCCGGGCCAATCGGGAATGTTGGCAACTATGAGGAGGGCCTCAATTGTGTCCCCAGGGTGCTGTACATATGACATAGATGCCAACTGACCTGGGTCAGTCCCAAATCCCTGTCCCCTGTCCAGACGATGCTGTGTCCCCAGGGTGTGTCCTGGGATTGCAGCATCACCATTATTTGAGTAAATGAGCATGCACAGTAGGTGAGGGGAATGTGGCTGTGAATGGGCCATTTCCGATATATCGACCTCCTAGAAGGCTGGCGTATCGATTGGGGGGGGGGGAGGGGGGGACTGGGACAAAGATGTTGGTAGGTATGGATAATATTCAGTATAGGTGCTGATACAAAGGATTTTCAGAGGCTGCTGGGACACTGTTGAAGATGCTAACTGACTACAAACCTGCTATAGGCAGGGCTTTTTTTCATGGACAACATGGGGGGCCGCAGTTCCGGCACCTCCAAGACCAAATGTATGTAATAGCAAGGGGTGTGCTGGAGGGTCTATTGATGCTGTCTGCTGGGGGATTTATGGTCACTGGTGGGGATCTGTTTTTGTGTGACGGTCTATTATTGCTTGTGGGGATCTGTTGTTTCTGGAGGGGGGTGTCTTATGGTGCTTGTAGGGATCTACTGTTGAGGGAGAGGTCTATTGTTGCTGGCTGCTGGAGGGTCTATTAATGCTGACTGCTGGGAGGAGATCTGTCGATGCTGCTGGGGGGGGGTCTAATGTTGCTGGGGTGGATCTTTTGTTGCTGAGGGTGGTATTTTGTTGTGGATGGTCCATTGTTTCTGTGTTGTGTAGAGAACTATTGTTGCTGGGGTGGGGTCTATTGTTGTTGGGATGGGAACCTATTGTTGTTGGGTTGGGGTCCATTGTTGCTGGGGGAGTCTATTGTTGGGTGAGGGATCTATTGTTGCTGGGGTGGGGTCTATTATTGGTGGAAGGGGAATCTATTGTTGCTTGGGAGGATCTATTATTACTGGGGTGGGGTCTATTGTTTCTGGCTCCAGTGCATCTATTTTACTGCTTTTCTTGTTATCAGACAAGAACAAATTATTTAGCAAATGATACTTGGGGCAGTACTGGGAGGTGGGTAGGGGGTGGAATCAAGGGATGGTGCTTGGAGGTGGGTAGGGGGCAGAGACAAGGGGGGGGGACTCAGAAGGGGGGAGTTCCTGCACCTATTCTCTGAGAAAAAAAGCCCTGGCTATAGCATAGCTCCCAACTGTCCCTGATTTGGAGGGACTGTCCCTGATTTGGAGCAATGTCCCTCTGTCCCTCATTCCTCCTTATTTGTCCCTCATTTTGGTCTGATCTATATAGATGTATATAAAATGCACCTTTTATCTATCAAAAAAGTGTTTCCCAGCACTAAACCTTTCATCTGATTTCTAAATTGCTGCATTTGTAAATTCCAAAAGCCAATATAAAGGAATAGTAGTGGTAAAAAAAAGCCCTTGTGGATTTAACCAATCTTGTTTTTTGTACAATTCTCCTTTAACCTGCTCAGATCCGGGCCATTGCCAAATGACGGCAACAGCGCGGATCTGAAAAACCGGGACGACGTCCATTGACGTCGTCCCCTTTCCTCATTCCCAGCGCGCTCTCGTGAGCGCGCCTCGGGGAAAATCTGTGTTGGCCGTGTCCCTTGGACACAGCCAATCACAGATCGCTGTAAACGGCCAATCACAGCGGCCGTTTACAGCGCGATCGCCGCCTCCAATGAGAGATGATCTAAAAGGTAAACAATTGAGATCATCTCTCATTGCCGGCTCTCTCTCTCCTCACACAGAGACAGCGTTTGAGGAGAGAGAGATTCTGTGAGTAAAAAAACAGCAAAGTGTGCCCAAAAAGTGCCCAACAGTGCCCACAGTGACACCAATATAGTGCCATCTGTGCCCACCTGTGCACATCAGTGCCCACTTGTGCCATCAGTGCATCATCAGTGCCCATCTGTGCCCATCTGTGCCCGTCTGTGCCCATCAGTGCCCGTCTGTGCCCATCAGTGCCCATCAGTGCCCGTCTGTGCCCATCAGTGCCCATCTGTGCAGTGCGCATCTGTGCAATCAGTGCGCATCTGTGCAATCAGTGCGCATCAGTGCATCATCAGTGCCCATCTGTGCCCGTCTGTGCCCATCAGTGCCCGTCTGTGCCCATCAGTGCCCATCAGTGCCCGTCTGTGCCCATCAGTGCCCGTCTGTGCAGTGCGCATCTGTGCAATCAGTGCGCATCTGTGCAATCAGTGCGCATCTGTGCAACCTCATCAGTGCCCATCTGTGCCATCTCCTCAGTGCCCATCTGTGCCATCTCCTCAGTGCCCATCTGTGCCATCTCCTCAGTGCCCATCTGTGCCACCTCCTCAGTGCCCATCTGTACCAATCAGTGCCCATCTGTCGCTTCAGTGCACATCTGTGCTGCCTTATCAGTGCCCATCTGTGCTGCCTTATCAGTGCCCATCTGTGCCGCTTCATCAGTGCCCATCTGTGCCGCTTCATCAGTGCTCATCTGTGCCACCTCACCTGTGCCACATCAGTGCATATCTGTGCCCACCTGTGCCGCCTCATTAGTGTAAATCTGTGCACATCTGTGCTGCTTCCTCAGTGCTCATCTGCTGCCTCAGTGCCCATTTGTGCCGCCTGATCAGTGCCCATCAGTGCCCATCTGTGCCGCCTCATCAGTGCCTATCTGTGCGATCAGTGCCCACTTGTGCCGCCTCATCAGTGCACATCTGTGCCATCAATTAGTGCCACCTCATCAGTGCAGGCTTAGCACACAGCTGTGCAATCTCATAAACCACCAGCAGCCATGTCCAAAAAAAGCTTTTCCGCCGAGGAGGCATACCAAATTCTTTCTACGAGAGTAATGAGAGCAACGCGGAGCTCTCTTTTTCAGATTCCCTCTCCAATTCGGATTCTGACGTAAATTACGAGCCAGTCCTCAGTAGCGAAACACTTACAGACTCGGAGGAAGAAACTCGGCCCGCCAAACGAAGGCGTTCTAGTGAGGAGGCAGTGGCATCCGCCAGCACCGCAGTGGCATCCGCCAGCACCGCAGTGGCATCCGCCAGCATCGCAGTGGCATCCACTAGCACTGCAGTGCCATCCACTAGCACCGCAGTCCCTCGGCAAGAAAGGCCAAGTACCAGTGGGGTGTCACCCCAGCCCCAAAGGGTTAGGTCCCATGCCAGCCTTCCCTTTGCACTTCAGAACCCCTTGTGGCTTCCTCCCAATTCAGGAGAAGCTAGCGTTCCCCCTTTCACGGCCCAGCCAGGAGTCCAGGTGGATACAGGGAATTTCACCCCAATTAATTTTTTTAATTTAATTTTTACGGAGGACATGTTGGCGTCAATTGTGGCCCAGTGCAACCTGTATGCACAGCAATTTATTTTGCAAAATCCCACATCATATTATGCCCGTCCCTATGAGTGGAGAGACCTGACAGTGGAGGAGTTCAAGGTTTTTTTGGGCCTCACATTGAATATGGGGCTCACTCAAAAAAACGAATTCCGTTCCTATTGGTCAACCCACCCCCTCCACCACATGCCGCTCTTCTCCGCGGTAATGCCCAGAACCAGGTATCTGATGATAATGAGGTTCCTAATGAGGGAGTCGACTTTAACGATCAAATGTTGGAACCATATCTTGCCTCAAGAAGGACATACCACTGGTACAAAAAAGTAGCGATTTATTTTTTTCAATTGGCCATATACAACTCCTATATCATTTACCGCAAATCCACCCAAAACCCCCAACGCTTCCTTGGCTACCTGGAGGAAATTTACATTGCCCTTATATTCCCGAACGGCCCACCAGTAAACATCCGATCAGATGTTGTTAGTCGACTCTCCGAGCACCACTTTCCAGATAAACTCCCTCCCAGACCAACAGGCCAAAGACGCCAAAAAAGATGTAAGGTGTGTACCAGAGCAGGAGTCAGAAGAGACACATCTTATTATTGTGCAGAATGTCCTTCCGAACCAGGCCTCTGTATAGGTGAATGCTTCCGCCGTTACCATACTTCACTAAATTATTAGTGAAGTATGGTAACCGTAATCCTCAGTTCCTGCCTTCACACCCCTTATGCCACTGCCTGCTCTGTAACTGACCCTGGCTTGTTACTTGACCACGCTTCTGCCTGCCGATTTTGTACATACCGCTGCCTCATCTGGAACTGACCCTGGACTGTTTTTTCGACCATGCTTCTGCCTAACGATTCTGTACATACCTCTGCCTGATATGGAACTGACCCTGGACTGTTATTCGACCATGCTTCTGCCTAACGATTCTGTACATACCTTTGCCTGATCTGGAACTGACCTTGGACTGTTTGACCATGCCTCTTGCCTGCCTCTTGGACTGATCTTGTACCCTGCAACTGGACTAGTGGGATTCAACACAGGGGTCTCACATATGTGAGGGGCTCCAGAATAGTTTTTCTGGATGAAGAAAACAATTTTCTTTGTTTTCTCATTCCTAGATTAGGGTCTGGAGACTCGGAGGCTTCAAAGAGATTTGGGTGGGAGAAGCCTCTACCCCTGTCCCCATTCTGTCCTGAACGAGGCCCTACTTCTGCCTGCTGCCTGTAGGAGTTACTGCTGTCATGCCTCTGTTTGTCGCACTGACCACAGCACATGGACCTTGTTCCTGCCTACTACCAAGACCAATATTTTGGCACTGCTGACAATCTCTGCCTGCACTGACCCTGCACTGCACTGACCTATGGACTGGCACTGCTGACAATCCCTGCCTGCTGCCTGTACTGACTATGGACAGTATTTCTGCCTGCTGCCTGAAAAATTGTGTTCGCTGTTGCTGACCAAGTCCCTGCCTGCTGCCTGGACCAGTGCTATCCTCCTGGGGACAACTATACTACTGAAACCACAGGTAATCTTTTGTTTCTCTTTGCTCAGCATAATGTATTTTGGGGTGTAATTCTTGGTATATGCATGCTATGTGTCCCTGGAACACCTGATGGTGTTCCTTGCATGTTGGATCTCTGTATGTGGCCAGGCTGTGTAAAGGTCTCACATATGTGGTATTGCCATACTCAGAAGGAGTGCCACAATGTATTTTGTGGTGTCATTTTTGCTATGTAAATGCTATGTGTTGGAAATATCCTATAAACGGACAACTTTGTGTAAAAAAAATGCGTTTTCATTTTTTTTCCACATATTCCAAAAACTTCTGGAAAAAAATGAACCATTCAAAAGACTCATTATGCCTCATAGATTATATGTTGGGGTGTTAGCTTTCCAAAATGGGGTCATTTTGTGGGCGTTTCCATTGTCCTGGTGCTCCAGGGCCTTCAGAAGTGTAATAGGTGGGTGAGAAATGAGATGTGTAATTTATGCTCCTAGAATACCTGAAGGTGCTACTTCAATGTTAGGCCTCTGTATGTGGTCAGGCTGTGTAAAAGTCTCACACATGTGGTATCGTTTTACTCAGGAGGAGTAGCAGAATGTATTTCGGGGTGTTATTTTTGCTATGTAAATGCTATGTGTTGGAAATATCTTATAAACGGACAACTTTGTGTAAAAAAAAATGCGTTTTCATTTTTTTCCACATTTTCCAAAAACTTCTGGAAAAAAATGAACCGTTCAAAAGACTCATTATGCCTCATAGATTATACGTTGGGGTGTTAGCTTTCCAAAATGGGGTCATTTTGTGGGCGTTTACATTGTCCTGGTGCTCCAGGACCTTCAAAAGTGTAATAGGTGGGTGAGAATCGAGATGTGTAATTTATGCTCCTAGAACACCTGAAGGTGCTACTTCAATGTTAGGCCTCTGTATGTGGTCAGGCTGTGTAAAAGTCTCACACATGTGGTATCGTTTTACTCAGGAGGAGTAGCAGAATGTATTTCGGGGTGTTATTTTTGCTATGTAAATGCTATGTGTTGGAAATATCTTATAAACGGACAACTTTGTGTAAAAAAAAATGCGTTTTCATTTTTTTCCACATTTTCCAAAAACTTCTGGAAAAAAATGAACCGTTCAAAAGACTCATTATGCCTCATAGATTATACGTTGGGGTGTTAGCTTTCCAAAATGGGGTCATTTTGTGGGCGTTTACATTGTCCTGGTGCTCCAGGACCTTCAAAAGTGTAATAGGTGGGTGAGAATCGAGATGTGTAATTTATGCTCCTAGAACACCTGAAGGTGCTACTTCAATGTTAGGCCTCTGTATGTGGTCAGGCTGTGTAAAAGTCTCACACATGTGGTATCGTTTTACTCAGGAGGAGTAGCAGAATGTATTTCGGGGTGTTATTTTTGCTATGTAAATGCTATGTGTTGGAAATATCTTATAAACGGACAACTTTGTGTAAAAAAAAATGCGTTTTCATTTTTTTCCACATTTTTCAAAAACTTCTGGAAAAAAATGAACCGTTCAAAAGACTCATTATGCCTCATAGATTATACGTTGGGGTGTTAGCTTTCCAAAATGGGGTCATTTTGTGGGCGTTTCCATTGTCCTGGTGCTCTAGGGCCTTCAAAAGTGTAATAGGTGGTCAACAAGTTAGATGGGTAATTTATGCTCCTTGAACACCTGATGATGCTCCCTGCATGTTGGGCCTCTGTATGTGGCCAGTTAGTGAAAAAGTCCCACACATGTGGTATTGTAATACTCAGGAGGAGTAGCCGAATGTATTTTGTGGTGTCATTTGTGGTATGGACATTCCATGTGAGAGAAATAAGCTATTACAATGACAATTTTCTGAAAAAAATATAAAAAATAAAAAAAAACCTTAATTTGCAAAGAATTGTGGGAAAAAATGACAACTTCAAATAACTCACCATGCCTCTTACTAAATACCCTGGAATGTCTACTTTCCAAAAAGGGGTCATTTGGGGGGCATTTGTACTTTCCTGGCTTGTTATGGTCTCAAGAAAGGAGATGGGCCTCAGTACATCAGGTGTGATCAGATGTGATCATTTTTTTATGATTTGTACCATAGCTTGTAGACTCTATAAATTTCACACAGACCACATAATATCCACTAATTTGGGTTATTTTTACCAAAGATATGTAGCAGTATAAATTGTGGCCAACATTTATGAATAAAAGTTGCTAATTTGCAAAATTTTATCACAGAAACGAAGAAAAAAGCATTTTTTTTCAAAATTTTCGGTCTTTTTTCATTTATAGCGCAAAAATTAAAAAACCCAGAGGTGATCAAATACCACCAAATGAAAGCTCTATTTGTATGAAAAAAAGGACAAAAAAATTGTTTGGGTACAGTGTTGCATGACTGAGTAATTGTCATTCAAAATGTGAGAGCACTGAAAGCTGAAAATTGGTCTGGGCAGGAGGGGGGTTTAAGTGCCCAGTAAGCAAGTGGTTAACCACTTCCGGACCGCCGCACGCCGATATACATCCTTACTTTGACGAGGGATATCGTTGTTATGGCAGTAGCTAACTGCCATAACCCTGGTATCCTCGTGTTAGGCTGGCGGTCCGGTTTCTGATAAGAGTGGTCTCTGCAGCGGATTTACCGCAAGATTTTATCGGCGCCAGGAGAGGCCCCACCCCTTCCCGCCGCTTACTGGATCAGCAGCGGCGGAGGCAATCGAATCTTCACCCTGGCTAGGCATGGAGACGAGTGAAGGGAACATGGCCCCCACCCGTTTCCATAACAATGCAGGCCGGAAGCGACATCAAAACGTCACTTCTGCCCATAGCTCTTAAAGGGACATTTAAAAAAAAATTTTTTTTAATGACAAATTTGTATTTTTATTTTTTTTTTATTATTGCATTTAAATGTAAATATGAGATCTGAGGTCTTTTTGACCCCACATCTCATATTTAAGAGGCCCTGTCATGTTTACATTCCTTGTAATAGGAATAAAAGTGACACTTTTTTTTTTTAAATAGTGTAAAAATAAAAAATAAAAGGTAAAATAAATAAGAAAAAAAAAAAGTTTTTTAAACGTGCCCCGCGCCGCCGAGCTCACGTGCAGAAGCAAACGCATACGTGAGTATCGCCCGCATATGAAAACGGTGTTCAAACCACACATGTGAGGTATCGCCACGATCGGTAGAGCGAGAGCAATAATTCTAGCCCGAGACCTCCTCTGTAACTTAAAACATGGAACCTGTAAACGTCGCCTATGGAGATTTTTAAGGGTAAAAGTTTATCGCCATTCCACGAGCGGGCGCAATTTTGAAACGTGACATGTTGGGGAATCAATTTACTCGGCGTAACATTATCTTTCACAATATGAAAAAAAATATTGGGCTAACTTTACTGTTGTCTTATTTTCTTATTCAAGAAGTTGTATTTTTTCTAAAAAAAAATGCGCTTTAAGACCGCTGCGCAAATACGGTGTGACAGAAAGTATTGCAACGACCGCCATTTTATTCTCTAGGGTGTTAGAAAAAAATGTATAATGTTTGGGGGTTCTAAGTAATTTTCTAGCAAAAAAAATGTTTTTAAACAACACGTAAAGAGGCTCATGCCTTAAGTGGTTAAGGGGGCGTGACAAGGGGGTGTGTCCTATGCCTGCATGCTTTTGCTGATAGGTGTCCCTCATTCCCATCTCAAAAAGTTGGGAGGTATGATATAGGTATTGATAAAGGCCGGAGATACGTGGCAGGAGACTGTTGGAGACTGGGATTATATGATATAAGACCAGGGCTGGATTCAACCTGTCTGATCTGGGAATGCGTAAAAAAAAAAAAAAAAAAATCTGGGGGGGGGGGGGGTCAGGCATAGTGTCTACACACCTTCATTCTATCCTCTCCAGCTAGATCTCCCTGTTTTCTGTCTCTCCTGCTCTCCCCGCTGCCATTGGCTGTGTGTGAGTCACTGACAGTCCATCATACAGTGTGACAGATACTGGGAACCAGTATTCCCTGTTCCCTCCGCGCCTCTGTACAAGGAGTCACCATCTGTTTATGACATCTGCACTGGATGGTGACATCATCAGCTCCTTGGTGCCCCACATCTTTCCATTCACATCAGAATTCCTCCGTTACATCAGAGTCCCTCCATGGAAAAGGACCTGGGGGTCCTAGTAGATGATAGACTCAGCAATGGCATGCAATGCCAAGCTGATGCTAACAAAGCAAACAGAATATTGGCATTAAAAAGGGGATCAACTCCAGAGATAAAATGATAATTCTCCGACTCTACAAGACTCTGGTCCGGCCGCACCTGGAGTATGCTGTCGAGTTCTGGGCACCAGTCCTCAGGAGGGATGTACTGGAAATGGAGCGAGTATAAAGAAGGGCAACAAAGCTAATAAAGGTTCTGGAGGATCTTAGTTATGAGGAAAGGTTGGGAGCACTGAACTTATTCTCTCTGGAGAAGAGACGCTTGAGAGGGGATATGATTTCAATGTACAAATATCGTACTGGTGACCCCACAATAGGGATAAAACTTATTTGCGGAAGGGAGTTTAAGAAGACGCGTGGCCACTCACTAAAATTAGAAGAAAATAGGTTTAACCTTAAACTACATAGAGGGTTCTTTACTGTAAGAGCGGCAAGGATGTGGAATTCCCTTCCACAGGCGGTGGTCTCAGCGGGGAGCATTGATAATTTCAAGAAACTATTAGATAAGCACCTGAACGACCGCAACATACAGGGATATACAATGTAACACTGACACATAATCACACACATAGGTTGGACTTGATGACTTGTGTCTTTTTTCAACCTCACCTACTATGTAACTATGTAACTATTACATCAGCATTGGCCCTTCCCTTTAGAGTTCCCCCATTCACATCAGAGTCCCTCCATTACATCCATCAAAGTCCCTTATGACATTAGCGTTCCCCCTTCACATTAGCATACCTCCCACCTTTCTAGGACACATTGGACACACCCCCTGCCACGCCCCCTTAAAGGAGATTTCTACCAAAAAAATGATTAGTTAAACCCACAAGTTTTTTTTTTTTTTTTTACCACTACTTTTCCTTTATACTCGCTTTCGAAATGTACAAATGCAGCAATTTAGAAATTGGATGAAAGGTTTGTCAGGGCTCAGCCCTTCCTTCTCTGAGCTGGTTGCTCAGCTGTTGGCTAATTGCCAGCTCCCATCTCTCTCCACAGTTACTCAGCTGTTGATGATATCCTGCCCGTCAGTCCTGCCTACCTAAGCCATCCAGTCCAGAGGATCTCTGCCTTCGCCTTGGTCAATATCACAGAAACTAACTCCTGCGATCCTGTTCAAAACTTGCTTTGCTGACATCTCTTCTGGCTCCAGATCCTGCTTGCTGTTCCACTACATTGATCCCTGACTTCTGGCTTGGCTGACTATCCGTTCTGGTTACTGAACTTTGGCTATGTTTTGACTACGTTTGTTCTTTTTACTTTTATTATTAAACAAGTGTGATTTAACTGTACTTCTGTCTTGGCCTGATTTCATGGTTTCTGACAAGGTTTAGCGCTGGGAAACACTTTTTGAAAGATAAATAGTGTATTTTATATACAACTATATAGATCAGACCAAAATAAGAGACAAATGAGGAGGAAAGGGGGACAGAGGGACTTTGTTCCAAATCAGGGACAGTCCCTTGAAATCCGGGACAGTTGGGAGCTATGCATAAGGCTAGGTTCACACCGATGGAACCCTTTTTTTTTTTTAACTTTTGCTTTAAAAAAAATATATATATATTTATTCTATGCCACAGAAACCGTAAGTGACGTCAGATGTTGCTCCAGGGCATAGAGATGAGTTGCGGCCGTCTTGGCCTCACTTTTCTCCATACCCAGCTAACAGCCGCATCGGATCGCCCCAAGTCTTCACCGATCCGTTCAGAAAGCCCGGAAACAACTGGGAAGCGGCAGAGGGGGGAACACCTCCCACCGCTTCAAAAAGTGATCCCACGGCGAATCACTTTTATCTAAAAGAGAATCGGCCGTAGTAAAAAAAAAAAAAAAAAAACCCCGACTCCACCCAAATACTAGCTACGACTAAGGCTTCTGCCGAAACGCGTCAGCCCTATTGCTTTATTGTCACTCTGATGTACCAATAAACTACACTTTAAGGATTCAGGTGTTGCCGGCTCTTCCTACTGTTTATCTGCCTCCTCCTCCTCCCCCCTCCGCTGCCACATTTGGCACCTTTTGGGGGGAGGGGGAGCGGGTACCTGGTTTTGAGCCCATTTCCATCTCGGGCCACCTCCCCCCACCCCACGCCCCCCGCAGCCGGCCCACCTAGAAAGCTTGGTGCGATTCATGCATGCTTCACTGCCGGTTCCCATTAGCCAAGAGCGGCAGCACCCAAGAGCCCACTCAAGAATCGGCCCAGGTGAGGACACCGCTGGATGCCTAGACAGGTAAGTACTCAAATAGTAAAAGTCTGCAGCTACAGTATTTGTACCAGTATTTACTAGTATTAAAAAAATGTATAAAAATTTCAGTATATATACCATAATTTGAATACGCTATAGCTTTAACACAAACCAATCAACATACACTTATTGTGATTTTTTTCTACCAAAGACAAGTAGCAGAATACATTTTGGCTAAAATTTATGAAGAATTTTTTTTTTTATTGGATATATTTTATAGCAGAAAGTAAAAATACTGTTTTTTTTTATTCAAAATTTTCGGTCTTTTTTCGTTTATATAATAAAAAATAAAAAAACCCAGAGGTGATCAAATACCACCAAAAGAAAGCTCTATTTGTGTGAAACAAATTATATCAATTTTGTTTGGGCACAGCGCTGCATGACGGCGCAATTACCAGGTAAAGTAGTGCAGCGCTAAATAGTAACAAATGGTCTGGTCATGAAGGGGGTAAAATCTTCCAGAACTGAAGTGATTAAAGCGGTATTAAACCCAAAAAGCAAACATTTATTATATTGCAGCTTACCAATTCTTAGGTTGGATGGCTGCATTTGTTTTCCTCTTTTAGTCTTTCTTTCTTCTATTTCTTCTATTTTCGTCTGGTGATCCAGTTAGTAAATCCCTTTCATTCATTGGATTTCAGTTCATTCAATCTTGGAGCCTCAGCATCACATGTGAGCATTACCTAGGGTGGTCTGCATGAAGATGGAAGACCCTCTCCCCCAGACTGACATCCACCCATCAAGGCATTTTTATAATCACATAACCCCTGCGAAGGACCTGACCTTGCACCAGAAATGAGGGCATCGGTCGCAGCTCACCTCCTGCTGTGCGTCCACACCTGTGTGTCCTCTCCTGGCTCCTCCACCCGTCTTCTTTACAGAGCAGTCCCCTTTTACATCACAGTGCCCCTATACAGAGCAGTCCCCTTTTACATCACAGTGCCCCCTTTACAGAGCAGTCCCCTTTTAGATCATAGTGCCCCCTTTACAGAGCAGTCCCCTTTTAGATCATAGTGCCCCCTTTACAGAGCAGTGCCCTTTTAGATCATAGTGCCCCCTTTACAGAGCAGTCCCCTTTTACATCACAGTGCCCCCTTTATAGAGCACTCCCCTTTTACATCAGTGCCCCCTTTACAGAGCAGTCCCCTTTTACATCACAGTGCCCCCTTTACAGAGCAGTCCCCTTTTACATCACAGTGCCCCCTTTACAGAGCAGTCCCCTTTTACATCACAGTGCCCCCTTTACAGAGCAGTCCCCTTTTACATCACAGTGCCCCCTTTACAGAGCAGTCCCTTTTCAGATCATAGTGCCCCCTTTACAGAGCAGTCCCCTTTTAGATCATAGTGCCCCCTTTTCAGAGCAGTCCCCTTTTAGATCATAGTGCCCCCTTTACAGAGCAGTCCCCTTTTACATCACAGTGTCCCCTTTACAGAGCAGTCCCCTTTTAGATCATAGTGCCCCCTTTACAGAGCAGTCCCCTTTTTAGATCATAGTGCCCCCTTTACAGAGCAGTCCCCTTTCAGACCATAGTGCCCCCTTTACAGAGCAGTCCCCTTTTAGATCATAGTGCCCCCTTTACAGAGCAGTCCCCTTTTACATCACAGCGCCCCCTTTATAGAGCAGTCCCCTTTTACATCATAGTGCCCCCTTTACAGAGCAGTCCCCTTTTACATCACAGTGCCCCCTTTACAGAGCAGTCCCCTTTCAGACCATAGTGCCCCCTTTACAGAACAGTCCCCTTTTAGATCATAGTGCCCCCTTTACAGAGCAGTCCCCTTTTACATCACAGTGCTCCCTTTACAGAGCAGTCCCCTTTTACATCATAGTGTCCCCTTTACAGAGCAGTCCCCTTTTACATCACAGTGCCCCCTTTACAGAGCAGTCCCCTTTTATATCACAGTGATATAAAGGGGGGCTGTGATGTGAAGGGGAACTGAGGACACTGATATACAGGGGGGCTGTGATATGAAGGGGGACTGTGGACACTGATATAAAGGGGAGCTGTGATGTGAAGGGGGACTGTGGACACTGATATACAGGGGGGCTGTGATATGAAGGGGGACTGTGGACACTGATATAAAGGGGGGCTGTGATGTGAAGGGGGACTGTGGACACTGATATACAGGGGGGCTGTGATATGAAGGGGGACTGTGGACACTGATATAAAGGGGGGCTGTGATGTGAAGGGGGACTGAGGACACTGATATAAAGGGGGCTGTGATGTGAAGGGGAACTGAGGACACTTATATAAATGGGGCTGTGATGTGAAGGGGAACTGAGGACACTGATATAAAGGGGAGCTGTGATGTGAAGGGGGACTGAGGACACTGATATAAAGGGGGGCTGTGAGGTGAAGGGGAACTGAGGACACTGATATAAAGGGGGGCTGTGATGTGAAGGGGAACTGAGGACACTGATATAAAGGGGGGCTGTGATGTGAAGGGGGACTGTGGACACTGATATACAGGGGGGCTGTGATGTGAAGGGGGACTGTGGACACTGATATACAGGGGGGCTGTGATGTGAAGGGGGACTTAGGACACTGATATAAAGGGGGGCTGTGATGTGAAGGGGAACTGAGGACACTGGTATAAAGGGGGGCTGTGATGTGAAGGGGAACTGAGGACACTGGTATAAAGGGGGGCTGTGATGTGAAGGGGAACTGAGGACACTGGTATAAAGGGGGCTGTGATGTAAAGGGGAACTGAGGACACTGATATAAAGGCGGGGAGTGAGGACACTGATATAAAGGGGGGCTGTGATGTGAAGGGGAACTGAGGACACTGATATAAAGCGGGGCTGTTATGTGAAGGGGGACTGTGGACACTGATATACAGGGGGGCTGTGATGTGAAGTAGGACTGTGGACACTGATATACAGGGGGGCTGTGATGTGAAGGGGGACTGAGGACACTGATATAAAGGGGGGCTGTGATGTGAAGGGGAACTGAGGACACTGATATACAGGGGGGCTGTGATGTGAAGGGGGACTGTGGACACTGATATAAAGCGGGGCTGTGAGGTGAAAGGGAACTGAGGACACTGATATAAAGGGGGGCTGTGATGTGAAGGGGGACTGTGGACACTGATATACAGGGGGGCTGTGATGTGAAGGGGGACTGTGGACACTGATATACAGGGGGGCTGTGATGTGAAGGGGGACTGTGGACACTGATATACAGGGGGGCTGTGATGTGAAGGGGGACTGTGGACACTGATATAAAGGGTGGCTGTGATGTGAATGGGAACTGAGGACACTGATATAAAGGGTGGCTGTGATGTGAAGGGGGACTGTGGACACTGATATACAGGGGGGCTGTGATGTGAAGGGGGACTGTGGACACTGATATACAGGGGGGCTGTGATGTGAAGGGGGACTGTGGACACTGATATAAAGGGTGGCTGTGATGTGAAGGGGAACTGAGGACACTGATATAAAGGGGGGGAGTGAGGACACTGATATAAAGGGGGGCTGTGATGTGAAGGGGGACTGAGGACACTGATATAAAGGGGGGCTGTGATGTGAAGGGGAACTGAGGACACTGATATAAAGCGGGGCTGTGATGTGAAGGGGGACTGAGGACACTGATATAAAGGGCGGCTGTGATCTAAAGGGGGACTGTGGACACTGATATAAAGGGGGGTTGCGGTGTGAAAGGATTCTGAGGACAGACTCCGTGAACATCTCACCCCCCGGTCCCCGGGAAAATTGGCTGCCAAAAAGGTAGGGGACTGCTGCTCTACAGGGTGGACTGTTCCTGCAGCTGTACACATCAGTTCCTGGGACTGTATATGTCCCTTGCGTTTGAAAGAAATCAGTTCACTTCAATGGCAGCCCCACCAGCTGTGCAAACTCACTTTGCCACAGCCTGGGTAGAAAAGCCTGCCCCGTGTCAGAGTGCTGCAGAAAAGGGCTCTGGTTCTCTATGGAGAAGCAGTGGTCTCTCTGCAGTGATCCAGAACATGTGCTGCTCAGTCAGATCTGTACTTCTGCAATCAGTAAAGCTCATTCTCCCTGTTGATTGGAGCTCTCAGGTTTTGACTGACTCACAGGGGGCATGGCAGACCTCTGCAGAGAGACCACTGCTTCCACACACACAGAAAGGTCTCTGTGGATGCTGGCAGGAGACAGGTTTTTCTTTTGATGGAGAAAGGGGAGCGAGAAGCACACCCCTCCCCTGCATTGAATGTGACCGTGCCTAATATACAAGGTTGCGGCGCGGTTGGGATCTCCCCCCCCCCAAAAAAAAACAGATGTACAGGAGGCGATATATTGGCGTGGAGCCACCTTGTTCCTAGATCGCTTTTCAGTGTGGTGGTAGGGACTGTCGTCTGTGTGAACGAGGCCTCACTATAACCAGAAGTGTGAGTAAACCAGGGAAGGGTTACAACTTCTGGCAATTAAACTCTATTGCAGGTGTTTCTCCTCACTTCCTGTCTGGGTCAGAAGAGAATCTCGCCTTGCTGTCCCGGTGACAACACTCCCCATTTTATGTTCTGGTGTCACAAGGACAGGAAATGAGGGGAAAACTCCTTAATGGGTCACAGACAGAAATGTTGCTGTTCCACTCTTCCAAAAACAGAAAATTGGTAGGCTGTAGGATGTTAGGACTAGAGATGGGAGTAATCTCATTTTTTCCGCATCATTGGGGTCACTAAGTGGCACAGGAAGGGCACATGAGTCCCCCTTACCCTACAGCTACCAGAGGAGCAACATGGCCGCCCATTTCCTGTTTACATGGCAGAGCATGGTAGAGGAATTGTGTGACTCAGATGATAATAATGATGTCTGCAGTACTGGAGGTGTCCTATGGACACACAGCTCTGTGTATGGAGAAACATACCGGAGACTTTATATATAGAGAGAACTGTATGTACACACTGCATACACGTCTATATCTATAATTCTACACACATATACAGACAATACCAATACTGTATATACAAGTTCCACATCATATTTATACTGTATGTATATATCTATCTATGGCTACTGGGGTGTAACTGACTAAAAATGTGCATATCCAGTATATATATATATATATATATATATATATATATATATATATTTGATGCAAAGTGTATATAGTAGTACATATATAATTACAGTATAGTAGTATTATATACAGTATATTGTGTACAGTATAGTAGTATATACAATGTGCAGTATACAGTATTATATATATAGTATAACATTATATACAGTTATACAGTATATATTGTAAAGTATAGTATTATTATATACAGTACCTGTATATAGTGTACAGTATAGTAGTATATACAGTATGGTAGTAATATATACAGTATATAGTGTACAGTAAAGTAGTATTATATACAATATAGTATTATATAGAGTATATAGTATACAGTAAGTATCGTAGTATATACAGTATATAGCTTAGAGTATTATATATACAGTATATAGTGTAAAGTATAGTAGTAATATATACAGCATATAGTGTACTGTATAGTAGTATATACAGTATAGTAGTAATATATACAGTATTGTATTATATACAGTAAATAGTGTAAAGTATACTAGTATATACACTACAGTAGTATTATATTCAGTATATAGTGTACAGAATAGTAGTATTATATACAATATAGTATTATATAGAGTATATGGCGTACAGTATAGTATTATTATTATATAGTGTTCAGTATAGTAGTATTATATACAGTATAGTATACAGTACAGTATATAGTGGTATTATATACACAGTATAGTAGTATTGTGTACAGTAGTATTATATATACGGTATATAGTATACAGTACAGTATATAGTAGTATTATGTATAGTAGTATTGTATATAGAGTATATAGTATATAGAGTATATATGGGTATTGTATAGTAGTATTGTATATAGAAGTATTGTATATAGAGTATATAATATATAGAATATGTGGTGTATAATGTATATAGAGTGTATATAGTAGTATTGTATATAGAGTATATAATATATAGAGTATATGGTGTATATTGTATGTATTTTATATAGTGTATATAATATATAGAGTATATAGTGCATATTGTATATAGAGTATATAATATATAGAGTATATAGTGTATATAGAGTATATGGTATATATTGTATATCGTTTATATAGTGTATATTATCCAGCAGCAAATACAGCCATGTAGACACGTGACTTGATGTTGATGGTTCCGCCCTTCTCCTCACAGACACGCCCCTTCCCCCTGTCGTGCCGTCCCCTCTCCCGCCTCTCTGGGCGGCGTCGTGATGTCAGCGCGTTGGTGACGTCACAAAAGGAACTGGCAGAGCGGCGTTTCGGGTCCAGCTGGGAGCCCGGAGAGAGTGAGCGTTACCCGTCCCAGTTACAGAGCCACCCGCACCGCGACCGGCCCGAGGGAGACGTCTGAGGTCAGCGAGGCCTGGTTCCGGACCCAGAGCAGCCTGCCAGAGAGGAGGCGGAATACGGGGCCCTCGTCACCCTCCATCCGGGCCACTGAGGAGGTCACTCCACCCACAGGGCCCCACTGCGTCCCCAGCGAGGGGAGAGAGCCTGGGGAGGGGGGACCACCCTGGGCCGCAGCCTCTACGTCCCCTGACTCATAGAGCCACCAACTGGCCCCAAGAGCTGACACTCACTCTACAAAGGAGCTGGAACTTGGTTGGCTGCTCTGGTCCCAAGAGCTAACACTCTGCTACGGCCAAGACTCACCTCTGTGGACTGTGGCTCGCTTGTTGGGCCCTACGTAAACCTGTACAGAGCCCCAGAGGGGCCCACAAAGGCTGCCGGTCACAAGAGCTAGCACTCTGTTGTGACCAAGACAAAGATCTGAGTGTCTACAGACTGTGATTATTGTCCCGGGCCCTACATAAGTCTCTACGGGGCCCCACACAGGCTGCTGGTCCCAAGAGCTAGCACTCGGCAGCTGGGGGAGGGGAGTGACAAGGGAGTTCCCCCCCTGCTGACCACCGATAGGCTCTCCGGGCCCCACTAATGCAAGTCCCACAGGTTGCTGGTCCCAAGAGCTGGCACTCGCCCGTGGCGGAGGCACAAGAACTTCACTTTATCTAGACTGGGAGTCGGATCTGGTTTGCGGAGGAGACAAAGGACTTGGAGACCCTACAGCAACCTTGTCCCAAGAGCTGACAACCTATAGACACACAAAGGATCAGACTTTGACTGGGCCCTAAACTCCCCTCCCCACCCCCCCTCCCCACCCCCGCCACCAGTCTACCTGTGGTAGGCCACCATGGCCCAGCAACAGATGACCAGCTCACAGAAGGCCCTGATGCTGGAGCTCAAGTCCCTGCAGGAAGAGCCGGTGGAGGGATTCCGCATCACGCTGGTGGACGAAAGTGACCTGTACAACTGGGAGGTGGCCATCTTCGGGCCCCCCAACACCCTCTACGAAGGAGGGTACTTCAAAGTGAGTATTGGGATGGAGGTCAGGTACAGTATGGGGCCGAAAGGGCCGAGTGGCACATATTGACTGTATCGTGTGTAACGTGAGATTGGTTGGGACGGGTCCCTTTAAAGATAGGTGGACTGGGGGGAGGTTGTGTGCGTTTTAAGGAAGCTGGGGGGGGGTGCTCTTTGAAGGTGAGGGGCCGGAATGTGTGTAGTTTTTTTTTATTTTTTTTAAGGTCAGGGCCCGGGGGGGGGGTTCCTAGAAGGTGAGGGGCAAGGGGGGCTTCCCTAGAAGGTGAGGGGCAAGGGAGGGCTTCCCTTAGAAGGCGAGGGGCAAGGGAGGGCTTCCCTTAGAAGGCGAGGGGCAAGGGAGGGCTTCCCTTAGAAGGCGAGGGGCAAGGGAGGGCTTCCCTTAGAAGGCGAGGGGCAAGGGAGGGCTTCCCTTAGAAGGCGAGGGGCAAGGGAGGGCTTCCCTTAGAAGGCGAGGGGCAAGGGAGGGCTTCCCTTAGAAGGCGAGGGGCAAGGGAGGGCTTCCCTTAGAAGGCGAGGGGCAAGGGAGGGCTTCCCTTAGAAGGCGAGGGGCAAGGCAGGGCTTCCCTTAGAAGGCGAGGGGCAAGGGAGGGCTTCCCTTAGAAGGCGAGGGGCAAGGGAGGGCTTCCCTTAGAAGGCGAGGGGCAAGGGAGGGCTTCCCTTAGAAGGCGAGGGGCAAGGGAGGGCTTCCCTTAGAAGGCGAGGGGCAAGGGAGGGCTTCCCTTAGAAGGCGAGGGGCAAGGGAGGGCTTCCCTTAGAAGGCGAGGGGCAAGGGAGGGCTTCCCTTAGAAGGCGAGGGGCAAGGGAGGGCTTCCCTTAGAAGGCGAGGGGCAAGGGAGGGCTTCCCTGAGAAGGCGAGGGGCCAGGGGGGGGCTTCCCTGAGAAGGCGAGGGGCCAGGGGGGGGCTTCCCTGAGAAGGCGAAGGGCCAGGGGGGGGCTTCCCTGAGAAGGCGAGGGGCCAGGGGGGGGCTTCCCTGAGAAGGCGAGGGGCCAGGGGGGGCTTCCCTGAGAAGGCGAGGGGCCAGGGGGGGTTCCTTAGGTGAGGGGCCAGGGGCTTCCCTAGAAGGTGAGGGGCCGGGATGGGTTCTTTAAAAGATAGGTGGACTGGGGGGTGTGCTTTTGAAGGAAGCGGGAGGGAGGTTCCCAAGAAAATGACAGGCTGGGGAGTGTTCATTGAAGGTGAGGGGGTGTCCCTAGAGGGTGAGGGGATGGAGGGGATTCCTTAGAAGATGAAGGGCTGGGGGGTTCCTTAGAAGATGGGGGGGGGGGGGGACCGGCGGTAGTTGAAGGCAGCAGTATGGGGTTCTTCAGAAGATGGACTGTGGGGGTTACATTGAAGTTGGGGGGCTTTCTCAAACAATGGGTGGACCGAGGTGGTTCTTTAAAGATGGCAGTTCCTTGAAGATACCTTTAGAGGACCTTTCCAATGCACGTTTCAGTTTTACCCCCTTTTGGTGCTTTAGTCTTCAATGATATACTGCCCAGCATGTCCAGTGTTGTCATCTTTGGTTCGGCTTTCCTATTCCAGGTCCTGTCCCGCGCCGCCATTTTTTCTTTTCGTGTCATGGGAGCTGGCTGTTTTTTTCTGCTTCTTGTTGAGGGACAGGGTTCCTCTAAAGATGGTGTGACAGGGTCAGGGCTCATTTAAAGGTGGCAGGACAAGGGGGGGGGTTAAAGGCTGTGGGACTGGTATACCTTAAAGAGGACCTTCACCCTACCAATGCAAATTTCATTTTTTTTCCCTCCTTTTTTGGTGCTTTATGTGGCATTCATATACTACCAGGCATATCCAGTGGTGTCCTGTTCTGGCACTGCTCCTCTACTCTAGGTCCCACCATGGTGCCATCTTTTGTTTTGTCACCGGCATCCAACTGTCTTTATGTGCTTCTGGCTTCACCCTGGGAGGCCTCCCTTAAAGAGGAACTTCACTCTTCCAATGAAAATTTCAGTTCTTTGTTATGCTGCATTAATATACGTACAAGCTCAGGGCATCTGGTGTTGTACTTCTCTCCTACTCCAGTTCCCATGCTGCCATCTTTCTTTTTATGTCTTGGGTGGTCGGCTGTCTTTTTCTGTTCCCCCTCCCCAACTGTTTAGTGGAACCAGCGCTCACACATGCCTAGGTAGATCTGACACTGTTTTGGTTTATTATTTTTGTTCTATGAATGGACGATAAAAAGTAATGGCTGGGATAACAATGTTGCCTATCACAGAAGGCATTACTTTCCACCATTCATAGATCTGTACACATGGCGCCAGAGTCTGGTCTGCACATGCGTGAGATCTGGTGCTGCCCCTAGTTTACCTCCACCTTTTCTATACCTGGAACTGTTGCACACTGGCAGTGCATAGACTTAAATGCATTGTAACTTTGTTCGCTTTCAATAAAGTTAAACAAATAGAAACTGCGTGACACATTCAAACGACTTATTTCACCATCCAGCAAAATGGACACCAGCCCGCACGCTAAAACTGAACATGAATGCGCTCTAATGCTTAATGGTTGTCCAATGTGGAATGTCAATGGACGGCTACGATCTCCCTTCTGATCTCTATAGGTTTCCTTTATATGCAGGTCTGTATAGGTGTACCCTCCCTATGGTGTGGGCCCTTGCTTCCTTTCTTTAAGTTTATCTAAACCTAGAATAAAAAAAAGCTTCAACTTATCTTGGCTTGTAATCAGCCCAGTATTGTTCCTGTGCTTTCAAAGGCATTGTTTGCATTAAAGGACTTTGAAAATTGCACTCGCATAACTTCCTGTAACAGGGTGGCAATGCTGCATGTAGCAGTGATCACCGGTAGGGTGGCAATGCTGCATGTAGCAGTGATCACTGGTAGGGTGGCAATGCTGCATGTAGCAGTGATCACCGGTAGGGTGGCAATGCTGCATGTAGCAGCGTGATCGCCCATACTGGTAGGGTGGCAACGCTGCATGTAGCGGAGTGATCACCCGTAGGGTGGCAACGCTGCATGTAGCGGAGTGATCACCCGTAGGGTGGCAACGCTGCATGTAGCGGAGTGATCGCCCGTAGGGTGGCAACGCTGCATGTAGCGGAGTGATCGCCCGTAGGGTGGCAACGCTGCATGTAGCGGAGTGATCGCCCGTAGGGTGGCAACGCTGCATGTAGCGGAGTGATCGCCCGTAGGGTGGCAACGCTGCATGTAGCGGAGTGATCGCCCGTAGGGTGGCAACGCTGCATGTAGCGGAGTGATCGCCCGTAGAGTGGCAACGCTGCATGTAGCGGAGTGATCGCCCGTAGGGTGGCAACGCTGCATGTAGCGGAGTGATCGCCCGTAGGGTGGCAACGCTGCATGTAGCGGAGTGATCGCCCGTAGGGTGGCAACGCTGCATGTAGCGGAGTGATCGCCCGTAGGGTGGCAACGCTGCATGTAGAGGAGTGATCGCCCGTAGGGTGGCAACGCTGCATGTAGAGGAGTGATCGCCCGTAGGGTGGCAACGCTGCATGTAGAGGAGTGATCGCCCGTAGGGTGGCAACGCTGCATGTAGCGGAGTGATCGCCCGTAGGGTGGCAACGCTGCATGTAGCGGAGTGATCACCTGTACTGGCGGAGTGATCACCCGTAGGGTGGCAACGCTGCATGTAGCGGAGTGATTGCCCATAGGGTGGCAACGCTGCATGTAGCGGAGTGATCACCTGTACTGGTAGGGTGGCAACACTGCATGTAGCAGAGTAATCGCTCGTATCGGTGTGCTGCTGTAGCAGGCTACAAAATGATGGGCCACCGCACAGGGCACCGGATTGTCCATTCTCAGCTGCAGTAGGCAATAATCGTCTTCCTAAGGTAATGGGACTTTTAGTCTTGAGTCATACCTGAACATCAGTGTGTACAGGCGTCCAGACAAGGTGAGGGAGTGGAGTCTAGTTAGAATAATGCCAAAAAAAGTAAATATAAATAAATATAAATATATTTTAAAGCTCGCCTTCACGGATTACTTATGGAAAAACTTCCCTTGCAGTGGTGCGCCCCCCCCCCCCACATTGTCAGGGTAAAATTCTTGTCTAGGACATAAAAAATACGATTTAGTAATTTATTTCTTGCTCTGGCAGGCTCCCTTCATCTGTGAGACTAGGCTCTTCTACAAGACGCTGCGGGTCACACAATGACATCATCACATACTATGTAGGACCAATAGCCCTGCGTTCATGAGGTTGGGAAGGGCCTTCCATAAGACTGAGCAGAGGAATACTGCCTGCCAGAGCAAGGAAAATCAAAATCATTAGAATCGCCCAACCACTAACCAATGATAACAGAGTAACTCGTCCGCTAAATGCCTAAGTTCTTGATGGTCTCCGATCGTGCTTGTCACTATCCCTCACGTTATCCACCAACAGAGTTCCTGCAAATATTCCAGTGCTGGAGGAGAGAGATCCAGACTTATGGATGTTGCAAGACTGCAGCTGAAGGCAAGTACTACTCTGTAGTATTTCCTCCTCTTGAAGGAAAAAAAGTTGGTGGGAGAAGAGCCTGGTTACACTGGTGGTTAGTGGTAGTTAATGAGAAGGTCCTTATTACCCCTATGGTCATTAGGAGAGACCGTTGGAGAAGGACCTAACTTTACTGGTGGTCTTCAAGAGAGTCAATGGAAGAAGGGCCTTAGTACACTGGTGGCCATTGGCAAAGTGAATTGAAGATCCTCATTACTTTGATCAGAAAGAGCCTCCCTTACAGATAACTAAAATGTTAATTGGTGTAATCGGTTAAGTCTTTCTGAGAGTCAGAATTATCTCATTGGTCAACCTTTGGAGGGCCCCTAGAGCTCCACTGAACCCTGGTTGAGATACTGCTCTAGGGGGGGGGAAAGCATGTTGCCGCCATCATAATGGGGAACAAATCCAGTTGGTGAACACCATGGTTGTGTAGCATCTGTGGCCCATCTTTCAGTTCCTCCAGACCTGGTTTGTATGTTTAGAGATGTTTGTTTTTGGTTGTATTGCTAACCAAAAATCGTATTCTTCTCAGTCCGATGGTAGAACATGTGGCTCCAGCACAATGGAACTCCCAGTTATTCCGAGGCCCAACCGGGAAATGCTATCAGCTCATCCATGGGTTGGTAAGCAAAGACTTTAATTGTAACCTGTGCTTTACAGACTTGATCCATTAACTGTTTTCCTAGGTGGATACGATGGTGACACCACTGATAGAACTAGTTTCATGAGTTTTATATTTAAGCTTTTATGAAATAAATATGAGACCGTCAGCCCTTTTTATCCTTGGATAATTAGGCGCTTGTTGGGTAGGGTACTTCTAGCAGCTGCTCTGCTTTTGTCTGCTATTGTGTTGGCTTCTTGTGTAGTAGTAGTTTTGTACAGCTAAAATAAAGGCAAGCCGGACTATTAATCTGTATGTCCTGATGTGCTCATGTAAGCAGAGGAAGTACAAAAAAAAACCTCTCAATGGTGTTTATCAACGTAGTCTTTTATCTGCTTGTTGTGGTTTCTTGTTTGGTGACATATAGGAATGTACATTCTTTTCTCTGTATGTGTAAATAGCTGGTTCTTCACTTATCACTTCTTAATCCAATTTCTGTATATTAAAAATATTTTTAATAGTCCACCAGTGGCCCATTCTGCCAGGTAACCCTCTTCTATTTGTAATGGAGAAAAGTCCAAGAATGTGGTTTTTTTTTTTTTTTTTTTTTTTTTTTCTTTTTGCATATTTAATTTGTTATTGATGCAGGGCCAAGTGATTTTTTTTTTTTTTCAAAGGCCAAATACAAAACCCTTAATGTGTGCCAGAAGGGTTAGAGAGATGGGGGGATCAGTATTATTGTAAATAGTATTAATATTATTACTACTTTAGTTGTATTTTATTTTTTTGAAGGATTAGAAACTGTCAGATTCTTATATTTTACTTTTTTTTTTTATCTTTTAGCGTTGTTTATTTTGCATTTATTAATTGCTTTGTTATTCAGTGACCTGCCCTTTTTAAACATTTTAATTTTCAAAATTGTGTCACACAGTTGGCAGAACTGGTGCTACAGGATTACGGGCTGGGGAGAGATTTCTGTCCACATTGCTGACTTCCTGTTTAGTAATCCCAATGCGTTAGGACAGCAGTGACTACTGAGTAAGGCGTGCACCCAACCTATTTTTTGTTGGGAATGTTGTTAAGGCTTACCTAAGATGGCAGGTTTAAAAAAAAAAAAAATTCTAGCACCATTTTGAGGTTTAAAAGATTAAAACCAAAATAACTTTTTGATGTAAATGTTTTTTTTTTTTTTTTTTTACTTCTATTATAATTTTACACTTGTATCTTCTCTGTATTTGTAGAGCCTCTCCCTAGCACTTTCTTGTATGTCAAACAAGTTATTTGCATCCCTGGTGAGTGGCTGCTGCAATGACGGGATAGACCACATGGTATAAACAGACTAGAACATAGACTTTCACAGAGAAGAAACGCTGCATTACAATCACGGTTACTCTTCTTGTTGGTATTCTCCTTGTACTCCCTCCTAAAGCTGGCCATAGATGGTTCAAATCTTGTCCATTCCACAGAGACCGGCCTAGATTCGAACCATCTATGGGCAGGCTAAGTGTACTTACTTGGGTACAACCAGCGTGTCAGATTTTCGGCGTTCGTTTATTGCCAGCAGCTATAGCTGCTGGCAACGATCGCTATGTTCTCCCGGCAGGGGCGGCTCCCCGCGCCCTCCACACTCCCTCCCCACAGGGAGTACACAATAGCTCCATGGGAGGGATTCCCCAGGTACTGAAGTGCAGGAAGAATCCATGAATTTACGAGAGTGCTCACCAGTGCCCTCAGTTCATTGAGACCTGCAAGCCGCCGGCCGCTGTTGGCTTTGAATGGATTACACAGCCATGTAGGCGGAGCCCCACACGGGCACATTTTTAAATTGTGACAGTGGGTGCATGGAGAAGATCCCTCACTTGCTGTTGTAGAGAGGGGGCGAATTGGGGGGAGAGGATGCAGGAGCTGAAACATGTTCCAAAGGTGAGCTTATCCTTTAATGACAAATTCAGGTATTTGCCCTGCTTGCACATGCATTTAGACTCCATTCACACTTGTGCAATTTGTCATGCGACTTTGGATATCAAAGTTGCATGACAAATTGCACCCTATTCTATCAGTGGCACTGATCAGTGCGACGTAAAGTCGCAAGCACTTTGGAAAGGTGCCTGCATTACTTTGGTGTTTTTTCGATCCATAGAGTGTAAAGTCTGATCAGTCGCATCAATGTTGCACTTGAAGTAGTGCGACTTTGGAGATCTGCTAATGTGAATGGAGCCTTAATGATGCATAAATGACGTATACACTACCTTATGGCTTTTGGAACTGTGTGGAGTTTAGCTTTAAGGTGACGTACATCTGTGTGTGTGTGTCTGGAACGCACGCAGAACCCCCGTTCATAGGCGTGCGGCAGTGCCATTAATTCTTAATGAAGCCATGTTAGATTTTCATTCATTCTAAATGGCACCCCCATTCATATACCAACGTACCCCAAAACTCAAGACGCGGTGGGATTTTGAAAGGATTGGGGTTTTCTTTCCTGCCTTCCTTGTAGGGCATCCCATTGAAATGAATAGACTGCCCCACACGTGCGTGAAAACGCACGTGCGTTCTGTTACACCTGCATGGTATGAACAGAGACTGGATATCTGTGTATTTATTTTTATTTTTATTTTGCCCTCCATATGTTAAAAAAAAAAAAAACAAAACACTTCTATTTCCCCTCCTCTCCATGCTATGTCACTGTTCCAGTCTTCCTCCTCGGTCCAGCGTAGTCGGTTCTCTTCATGCAGAATGACATTTGCATTTCTATACGAAAAAGATTTGGGACTTTATGAGGCAGTGACCTGGTAAGGCCAATTGCCTCCATCCCTATCTACAGTGCTTTGCAAAAGTATTCACCCCGCTTGGCTTTTTACCTATTTTGTTAAATTACAGCATTTAATTCATTTTTTTTTTTTTTATCTGAATTATATGTGATGGATCAGAACACAATAGTCTGAAGTAAATTTAGAAAAATATAATTTTCAGAAGTAAAAAATTGATAATTGGCATGCGCGTATGTATTCACCCCCTTTGTTATGAAGCCCATAAAAAGCTCTGGTGCAACCAATTACCTTCAGAAGTCACATAATTAGTGAAATGATGTCCACCTGTGTGCAATCTAAGTGTCACATGACCTGTCATTACTTGCATATACACACCTTTTTGAAAGGCCCCAGAGGCTGCAACACCTAAGCAAGAGGCACCACTAACCAAACACTGCCATGAAGACCAGGGAACTCTCCAAACAAGTAAGGGACAATGTGATAAGGATATAAACGCATCACTAAGAAAGGTTGAATAACGCAATCTAACAGTGCAGTGGAAACCAGAGGTAAATTCTAGTTACCAATCAGATAGTGATCAGTTCATAGGGTCCAGGGATTGAAGGCGACTCGTGTAGTGAACCGAAGTGAGCAACGACACACCAGAGTGAATCTGACCTCCCTGGGTAAAGCCTATAATGGCAGGGCCATCACACGCCCGCCAACGTCACATGGGCATGCACTGCCGGAGGGAGGCGTCCTTGGCTGGGCTAAGAACTGCCCGGCATCGGTGCCATTACACTCCTCCATCTAGCCGCCAGATGGTACTACCCTGTTTCCCCAAAAATAAGACCTAGCGTAATTGTCGGTGATGGCTGCAATATAAGCCCTACCCCCCCCCCCCCCCCCAAATAAGCCCTAGTTAAAGTCCTTGTAGGTCTTATTTTCGGGGAAACGGGGTAGGGCTTATTTGGGGGGTAGGGCTTATATTGCAGCCATCACTGACAATCACGCTAGGTCTTATTTTCGGGGAAACCGTATCATGGAAAGGAGGGGCAGTGACACCGCACCTGCAACACACAGAAGGTGACGTCGATGCTTGAACGTCCACCCACCCTAAGGAGGAGGGTCTGCGGCATGTATCACAGCTCCCGGGAGGGATGGGAGCCAGAGGGCTCCTAAACTTGATCACATGACACACTAAATAGAGCAGGGGATGGGAGGTAACAGCCCCATCCTAAGGGCGTTGGCCCCAGAGAGATGGAATTGAACAAACCAGTAATATGGGTATAATTACTAGATGTGTAGATGTTATCAGACCTAGCTAGACCTAAACTATGTGCGTCCACCCCTGTATTGCTATAAGAAAAAGGACAGTAGTTTAGGTCTGATAACATCTACACGTTTAGTAATTATACCCAATTACATATTTCTGCCGGTAAATGCCTTAACAGCCCACTTGCTTTTTTCTAGTCTGGTCATTAGTCTAGGCCAGTGATGGTGAACCTTGGGATCCCAGATGTTTTTGGAACTACAATTCCCATGATGCTCAACTACACTGCTGAGTGCATGAGCATCATGGGAAATGTAGTTCCAAAACATCTGGGGTGCCAAAGTTCGCCATCACTGGCCTAGGCTTATGACCTCATGCACAGCTCTCGCTCGCTCTCATGAGTTTGCCAGGAGGTGGGGGGGGGGTCGTAATAAGGCCAATGAGAGCTGCAGGTGTTCCTCTGTGTGTCTGTGTAAATCCAGGAAGTGAACAGGTAGCAACTTCAGCTGCCCACAGTTAAAATGGATGCAGCCAGACTCGGTGGAGGGAGATTTCTGCAGCATATTTGGCAAGTACAGAATCGCAGTATATATAAAAAATGCAAAGTGGTTGGAGGGAAGCTTAAGAATGGCAAAGATTGTTTTTATTACAAACTATGTGAGCAGACTGCAGTTCCTCTTTAAAGCTGGGTTATGCTCTCCTTGACAAGACTCTTGTGCTGCTCCTTCCTCCATAATAGATGCCCCCCCCCTCCCTGTCATGTGACAGTGTTCAGGCCCTGTAATTGGTTGCTAGTTGCAAGCATTGCATCATTGAAGGTCATCGCATGCTCAGTAACATTGTGTGTTTTTGCAGCAGTTGTAAAGGAGCGGAGGCGGGGCGGAATGCTGCCATTGTGAGAAGTATATCTGGGTTGACAGGAATAACTTGGGTTGCAGTTATTCAATTGATATGTTGCAATTTTTTTTTTTTCCTTTTAATCCCCCCCCCCCTCCTCCTCTTGTCTGATTTCCTGCACTCTCAAAACTCAGGGAAATGTAATTTGTGGACAAACCTCGTTGGCGAACTCTGTCCTGGCAGATGTACAAGGGACCTTCAGCCTTCTACCTCAGCGGGGTCATCTTGTTCCTGCTGATGGCTTATTGGAAAGTAAGCTTGTCTGTACCACTTGGCATTGTATATCTGTAGGCACAGCCATATACATTTTTATGGACCGCCTACCGCAGATTTGTTGCTAGCTATACTATGATCTGTTACCCAGATCATAGTACAGATGGCAATAGTTGGTTACATTCAACTGGACTTGTTCTGGAATGCTGAAGACCTTTCATAGCTTCAAGTCAACTCTTAAATGTCAAAGATAAGCCAATTCTTGAGTGTCAAAGATACCCCAGCATTAATATCCACATAGATGGTGGCACCGACACCCCAGTCCAGTCACCATGGATTGTGTCAAGGTGGATGTTTGTCCAGGAACACAATGGGAGGTATGAAAGTTGAGGAGCCACCCTGTTCCATTTACGTAATTCCATCCTTGGTGTCAGGAGATCTGCAGAGGTGTTAATGCTTCTAGTCACAGGGGTGATGGGTGTGAGTCGTCGGGTCCCCAGATGAGTTGTTGGGTAGAAATGTTAAAAACGCGTTGTATGTAGAAGACTAATGATTAAGTTGGAGTTCCCATTTGTTGTAAATGGCCTCGTTTCACACCTCTTGTGAACCAGTTGTCCTCTGTCCAAAATGTTCACCCAACTGATCTCAAGCTTTTTTTTTTCTCCAGTCAAGGCACCCTTTAAAATTATGGACAGTCTTGGGGCGCCCCATTCTAAAATGTAAAAACTATTCTGATATTTTTACATAATGTAGCAACATCAATACACGTAGGACACCCAACATTTAAAGGTGATTTATTTTTCCAAAGCAAATACACTTTTTTGCAAACTAGTACTGACTAGTATTCCAATGTTGCTCTTCTCCCTCAGTTTTTTTTTTTTTTTCCTCCATCGTTTGTGTTGTGCTATAAACAAAAAAGATCAATTTTGGAGGAAATAAAGTTCTGCTATAAAACATCCAATTATAAAAAAAAAAAAAAAATTAAAAATCTAATTTCATAAATTTAGGCCAATATGTATTCTGCTACATATTTTTGGTAAAAAAAACAAACTTGTATTGATTGGCTTCTGCAAATGGTATAGTCTACGAACTGTGGGATATATTTGATGGAATTTTCATTTTCAATACTAGTAATGGCTGTGCTCAGCGACCTTCTAGCGGGACTGCATAATTGCGTTGGATAATCTGACACCCACTGACACTTTGTGGGAACCAGTGACACTAATAGTTATCGGTGCTAAAAATATGTACTGACTGGCTGGGAAGGAGGTTAAACATCTTGGGGGCGCTCAAAGGGTTAATTGTGTGCCTAGCCAGTGTTTGTGTACTGTATGTGGTGCTGTTACTTAGGGAAGTGATGGATTTTATTCCCTTTGCAGGAACACACAATCGGTCCGTCCCCCCCCCCCCGCGTTAGAACAGACATCTGCCTTGTTTACATAGGCAGATCTCAGTTTTGTGTGTTATCATCGACTGGTGGGTGCCGGCAGACTTGTAGTGCCTGGCACCCGCAGATCGGCTTCTGCTGTGAATTATCACAGCAAATGTGGACCACTGGGGGTGCATGCCCGCCGCCCTGCAGGTGGAAGTGCAGAATCATGTATATTTATGCGAGAGCCCCCCGATTGCAGTAAAACTGCTATGGGGCAGTTTTAAAGTGTTTAGATGACACCTGTGTTCGGGGAAACCTGTGGGTGCCTATCGCTGACCTCCTTTATGGCTATTATTATACAGGATTTATATAGCGCCAACAGTTTGCTCAGCTCTTTACAACATGAGGGCAGACAGAACACTTACAATACAAATCAATACAGGAGGGATCAGAGGGCCCTACTGGTTTAGAGCTTACAATCTAGAAGGGAGGATATGATGGCTTATTGGCTTTCGGGCTTCAGACTGCATCATGCACCTGGGACTAGAATGCAGTTCATGAAATATTCTTAACCATGGACAAACCACTAAAATTAGTACCACATCCCTAAATTGGATAGATATAGGAATACTTGTGGGATTTTTAAGGTGCATGTACTAATTGACCCAAGGAGTTATATTAAAAAAAATTCTATTATAACAATGATTTAAAAAAAATTGTCTCAAAATTCCACAACCAGTACATAAAGTACAATCCTTATGGATACAGCAGATTTGATGGAGTTCCCAACATGTTTCGTCCTCAATCTGGGCTTCTTCAGGGGGTGCTGTCCACTTGGAGCACAAGCCTTCCCAGGATTTGAGACACATGTGTACACTACAATCAATGTCGATTTTAAAGAGGCTACAACCGCCACAACAAGCCAAGGACTGCAGGTGACCATAGGAGGCATTTAGGGACCAGAAAGAATGGTCTTGCAAAAACACAGAACACTCGGACAGGGTTTCCAGTGCAGGACACTCGCATATGGAGCTGATGTCCTGCAAAAACAAATGTGTCCCTGTGGTTCCAGCAGTGGTACTTTCTGGTCCCTAAATGCCTCGTATGGTCACCTGCAGTCCTTGGCTTGTAGACTTTAAATCATTGATGTGTACACGTTTGTCAAACCGAGGGCGAAACATGTTGGAAACTCCATCACATCTGCTTCCATAGGGACTGTACTTGTTGAATTTGTTTTTAGGCAATTTTTTTTTTAAATCATTGTTTAAATATAATGTATATTTTTTTTAATATACCTTCTTGAATCAATTTATTAGTACATGCACCTTCAAAATCCCACAAGTATTCCTAGATCTATGCAGCTCAGGAAAGTTGGCGTAAAGCCGGAACTCTCAGTCCATAGACTTGTTCCAGGTCCCTGTTTTTCAGATTACTAAAGCCATTGATTGGATCACCGTGAATGTCGGGGAATTGGTACTTCCAGTAACGGAAGGGCAATGGCTGCCTCCTCTATACTTCACCAGTACAGGATTCTATAAACCGGAAGACGACAGTTTCAGTATATAAAATAGATTAAAAAAATTAAAGCAGAACTATAGACTTTGTTTCATTTTGGAATGAGGGAGGGTTATAACCCCTGTCAGTTTTTTTTTTTTTTTTTTGACATCCCAAAACAGGTTGCAAATGTAGTGCATTTGCCTGAACCAGATCTCATTGGATATAAACACCCATGTGATCCGATTCCAGAGTGGCTAAAATAAAAGGTTTTTAATTCAGTGGTTTTGAGTCCTCAGAAATGAATCACATGTGATTTGCACAGGAATGCAGTGAGACTCCTGTGTGATTCACAGTGTGAACCTCAGTGTATTGAGATTTTTTTTTTAAGCGGAATTGCATATAAGAGTCATGGGTTCCAGGTAGAGATTTTGGCTTTTCTCCCCTCCCCCACTCAGTGGCTGCTCCTCTAAAATTGCCCTGGGCCTGTATGTCGTCATGTCAGGTGAAGTGATGATGATGCAGAAGGGAGTTCCCCTCTGGTGTAAAGGGATATCTAATCGTGTTTTTATTTATTTTTTTCCTTTGAGATTCCCGGAATCTTCCTGTAAATGGCTCCCGTCCTGCGTGTGCGGTGTCCTCGCCTGTATGTGGATGGCAGTTTGGTGTGTCGGGCCGCCCTGCGCTCTCCATGCTGGCTGTGATGCATAGTGCACGGTGCTGTGAATGAGCTGCACATGTACGGGCAGGCTTTCCAGACTCTTCAATAATGCAAATCTCTTCTGTCCTGAGGCCTCTCTTACTGGAACGCACATCATGGAGGAAAGGGTTTGCTGGTGTACTGGTGCCTGGAGGTGAGGCGGCGGAGGGGGGGGAGGAAGGAGCCGAGCTTTTATCCCAGATATCTGAAAAGTGCAATGAAAGCATCCAAAGCCAAGGACTAACATAGACCCTGTTTGTAGTTTACCAGTTCTAAAATGTGGTGGCTGCATTCCTTTTCTCTCTTCAGGTTTTTTCACTTCCTGTAATGAGGGGACAACACTGTCATTGTAAAGTGTCCAATGCAGCGTTGTCACCCATTGTGCAGCTGTTTGCTTTTGAGTCGGGCTACAGAACACAACTCCCCTTCCATAATTTCCATAATATAAGGGCCTAGGTGTTCTGTAGTTCAGGGGTTAACTGGGTCAGGCTGATAACTTTTGTTAAGCGATGCGTAAACCGTTGGCGCTATATAAATCAGGTATAATAACTTTGCTGGAGATTTCAGTGCAGCAAAGGAAACGGAACAATAGTGTTGTTTTTTTTTAACCCTTCCCTTACGTTTTTTTTACTTCCATCAATGTGGGTTTCATATGCTCCCAGATGCTATAGCATTGATGGCTTCCACAGACCCCTGTAACGTTGATTTTTTTTTTTCCCCCAACCCTGTCTGGTTTCCTGGCCTCTTAATAGACACCTGAGTCTCGTTAAAGAGAACCTGTCACATTAAGAGTTATATCACTTTAGGGGGCCCTATTTTATGGTGGTGTAGGGGTTGTAAACCCTCAAGGTTTTTCACGTTAAAGCATTCTATGCTTTTAAGGTGAAAAACCTCCTTTAGTGTTGTAACCCCCCCAGTGCTCCCGTTTTTTACTTACCTGAACCCGGCCTTTCCCGCACCGGGAATGAGCACACTAGCTCCAGCCGGTGTCTCATGTCCTGATTGGATTGATAGTAAGCGCAGTCTGCTGCTGTCAATCAAAGCCAATGTGTCAATGGACGCAGCAGCAGGACACGGGAGTACACGTCTGCACGGGTGCCCCCCGAGGGAGTGCTTCTCCAGGGCACTCGAGAAAAGGAGCAGCCAGGAGCGTGGCTGAGGGATCCCAGAAGTGGAGGATCGGGGCCACTCTGTGCAAAACCAACTGCGCAGAGATGGTAAGTATGATGCATGTGTTTTTGTTTTTTAATTTACCTTTTAGATACTCTAGAAGCGCAAGGCAAAACATTTTTGTACATTTTGGATAGTCAGGGAGGGTTATAACCCTGGTCAGATGATTATAATTATTAATTAATAATTATAATTAATGAGATTTCCCCTCGCTTCCTGTCCCAGGAAGTGAGAGGAAATCCCTCCAAATTAAATATTCTCAGAAAATTACAGTGGCTGCAGATTGAAAAGGAAAGGTAATTTTTAATAACATTCAATTACGAAATGATTAGTGTCGCAATCATATGCACCATTTTTATTTTTCCCCATTTTTTTTTTTTTCCCCCCATTGTTTTTTGCGCTCCGGACAGATCTAACCTCTTACTGACCTGGCCTTTTTTTTTTTTTTTTTTTTGTTATTCAGCACTGTTACTTTAACTGGTAATTGTGTGGTCATGCAACGCTGTACTCAAATGAGAATTTGTTTCACACAGATGGAGATTTCTTTTGGTGATATTTCATCATCTGTTTTTTATTTTTTGCGATATAAGCAAAAAAATCGAACATTTTGGAAAAAAAAACAATGTTTTTTACTTTCGGCTATAAAACATCCAAAAAAATCTAATTTCTTCATAAATTTTGGCCTAAATATAATTCTTTTGGTTTTTAAAAAAAAAGTGTAATAGTGATTGGTTTGCGTGAAAGTTGGTGTCTACAAACTATATACTGGAACTTTAATTCATTTAAAATTTTTTTTTTAAGTCAGCAGCTACAAATACTGCTGACTTTTTTAAAATTACACTTACCTGTCCAGGGCGCCTGCGATGTCGGCACCCGAGGCCGAACTGTCCCTCGGATGCTGCCGCAGCCATCTTCAGTAAGGGAATCAGGAAGTGAAGCCTTGCAGCTTCACAGCCTGGTTCCCTACTGCGCATGTGCGAGTCGCGCTGCGCAATCTGGATGGTCCGTGCTGTCTCTGGGATCCATGTCTTTCCTAGCAGACAGCGCAGGGGGGGGGGGGGGGGGGAGAAGAGGCGGGAGTCTATGCCCGTAAGTGGGTGCAAATACCTGTATTATACAGGTATCTGCACCCCCCTCCACCCTGAAAGGTTGCCAAATGTGACACCGGAGGGGGGGGGGGTTCCGAAAAGAGGAGGTTCCATTTTTTTTTTGTGTGAACCTCCGCTTTAAATACTAGTAATGGAGGTGATCAGCAAAATATAATGGGACTGATAGTGCGGCGGACAACCTGTCAATAACACTGGGGGGCAGGGGGTGTCAAGAGCGAATCTGCCAGGGGTTATAACCCTTATTTGTTCTATCAAATATGAAGAAAAAGTTTTGGTGACGGTTCTTCTTTTAAAGTGGTTGGTTGTAAAGGCAGAAGGTATTTTGTTATCTTGATGCATTCTATGCATTAAAATAAAAGTCTTCTGTGTGTAGTAGCCGCCCTCAGCACCCCCCCTAATACTTACCTGAGCCCCATCTCTCTCCAGCGATGTCCACAAGTGCCTTGGCCATCTGGGACTCTCCTTCTGATTAGGTGAGACAAGGCAGCGGCGCCATTGGCTCCTCCTGCTGCTGTCAAAGTCAGCCAATCAGATTGGAGAGGGGGCGGGGCAGAACCAGGGTTTCGTGTCTGATTGGACAAATGGAGCTGTGCCTCGGCTTGGGTGCCCCCATAGCAAGCTGCTGACTGGGGGTGGGGGGGGGCACTTGACAAGAGGGAGGGGCCAGGAGAGCCGAAGAGGAGGATCCGAGTTGCTCTGTGCAAAACCGACTGCAACACAGCAAGGTAAGTATAGACATGTTTGTTATTTTTATGGAACAAAAAGGCGACTTTTACAATTGCTTTAAGGGCCAGTAAAAAAAAAAAAAAATCATTTTAGGCTTGTAGATTAATTAAAACGCCCAAAGCAATATCAATTTTTTATGAAAGCTGTTAGAGCCCAACTACTGAATGTTAATTGGTATTCTTTGAATGGCTGTGTGTGTGTGTGGGGGGGGTTTTGAACAATTATACCCGCGATGTGGTCTATAAGAACTGCAGTGCTCCTGTCCGGATTGGGCCGTTCGTTTGCGGAGGGAGCTGTACTATCCAACAAAAAGGAAAATATTGATTTCATTTGTTTAACCATCAGAACTTGGCAGTCTGTGTCCGGAGTTGGACTTTGGGCCTGGTCAATATTATAGAGAGACTGTATTTTGTATGTAGCCCGTAATGTTGTGATGCAGAGCAGCCTGCATGCTGTTATATTGCAGTGAAGCCTATGTCGGGGAATAGAGGAGTATAAGGAAAGGTGTATGTTGGCCTTAGCCAAGGTCACATGACCTCCATTCCAAGCACAATACCCAATCAGCATGAAACTTTACACCACCGCAAGAGAACACAAATCTAATCTTAGCAGCTGAAATGTCACATTTGTCTGCTGGGGGGGGGGACTTCATTCAACATCTTTCTGAAATCCAACACCCCGGTCAGGGCTGGAGGAAGCCCGGGGGTGTGCGGTTGTGTCTGTGCTCTGGTCATGTGACTTTGTATACTGTACCCATATATCCACTTTAAATGGTGTGATCTTGAATTGTGTGCGATTTGTAGTGCAGCCCCATTGTCCTAAAATTTGCATTTGCAACACTGCACCATTCTCTTCAAATTGCATGTGGTTCAGCACAGTCCCATTCCGTTTAATTGCATTAGATTGTGGAACAGCCCTATTCTTTTTTTATTTAAATGTGTGCTCTAAACCCAGGACTCTGCATTCACTGTATCTGGTCTCCCACAGTACATGGAATTGCAATTTATTTTAGTAAATATGAACTGCGAAATACCTTTTCTCCATCAGCAATATATAGCAGTCTTGTGACTTCTAGCAGTGTCTTCTTAGTTTGTAGGAGTTTCCATTCGCCTCTGGCTGTCCTATGAGGCTGCCTGACCCTTTGTCTGGACAGTGCTGATTGGCCCTGTACTGATCCCATGCATCCCCCCACAGCAATGCACACTGAACTGAAGCATGTGCGGCGTGCATCAGGACAAGTCTGATCATTGGAGGAGAGCAGACTGAGTTCCCAGGACAGCTAGAGAACTGACCATGGTGTGCTGTCCTGCTTAGTATGGTCAGTGATTAATAGGACAGCAGAGGGGACTGGAAGGGATTTCGCGCAAAGATGCAATGCAAAGAGAACAGATGGTACAGCAGGCACAATCATGGTTGGGGTAACAAACGCTTTAAAGATGGCATTGAGTTTTGAGTTAACCCCCCCCCCCCCTCCCCCCCAATTCATCCACCCCAGGGTTTTTCTCTCCTGTTTGTAAAAAGAAAAAAAAATCTGGTCTTTAGTCGTTCACAAGCTGTCTTTGGAAGCCTACAGAGAAATGCAATTGTCAGTCCAAAATGTAAAAATGTGCTGCACTTGCTCTACGCGTTCCAAAGAAAAGGACAGATCTCTTCTGCCAACAAATGGTGCGTGGAAAGGTGGATGAGACCGAAGTGGGATGAGTCGGTGGATTGAGCGGCAAGTTGGAGGATGTATGGGTGGAGAGGAGTCTGGTATGTGGGTCACAGGCGTTCATACCGTGCAGGGTATAGACCTTCATTGACAGCCCTCCTTTAATGGAAACTGGAGAATGTTCTCCTTTGTGAGTGCTTGTTTAGGGTTACTGATGCAACCTTTTATTGGTGTTTTGTTACTTCATGTGTGTAGTGTATTGTGTACGTGTGTGTACTGTATTGTGTACATGTGTGTACTGTATTGTGTACATGTGTGTACTGTATTGTGTACGTGTGTGTACTGTATTGTGTACGTGTGTGTGTAGTGTATTGTGTGTACGTGTGTGTACTGTATTGTGTACGTGTGTGTAGTGTATTGTGTGTACGTGTGTGTAGTGTATTGTGTGTGCGTGTGTGTAGTGTATTGTGTGTGTAGTGTATTGTGTGTACGTGTGTGTGTGTAGTGTACGTGTGTGTGTAGTGTATTGTGTGTACGTGTGTGTGTAGTGTATTGTGTGTACGTGTGTGTGTAGTGTATTGTGTGTACGTGTGTGTGTAGTGTATTGTGTGTACGTGTGTGTGTGTAGTGTATTGTGTGTACGTGTGTGTGTGTAGTGTATTGTGTGTACGTGTGTGTGTGTAGTGTATTGTGTGTACGTGTGTGTGTGTAGTGTATTGTGTGTACGTGTGTGTGTAGTGTATTGTGTGTACGTGTGTGTGTGTGTGTAGTGTATTGTGTGTACGTGTGTGTGTGTAGTGTATTGTGTGTACGTGTGTGTGTGTAGTGTATTGTGTGTACGTGTGTGTGTAGTGTATTGTGTGTACGTGTGTGTGTGTGTGTAGTGTATTGTGTGTACGTGTGTGTAGTGTATTGCGTACAGATTTATAGATTCCCTCTCTAGTGGCTGGCTGGATTTCATGCCATGCGTCGCCCTTCGTGTGCCGTTCAAAGACCTAAAAAAAAAAGAAATGCGTCAAAACACTTGAGGCTTGCCGATCGCATTGTAACCTGTTTTTTGACATGTTTTGGAGGCATTTGTAAAGAGCTTATAAAGCTTTTATAACATCTTGGGAGTCTGATGGGTATTTTTTGGGGCACCCTGTTGACTAAATTAGGTGTGTGTGTATATACATTGAGATTTGGGTGTGTAATTTGCATTTTATGTATGATAGATATGTACTCTGGAAGATTTCACCCCCTTTATGACCAGGGCATTTTTTGCTATTCAGTGCTATGCTACTTTGAGGAGGTAAACCCTGATGGGTTTTACTTCCTTCCTTTTGCCCCTGCAAAGTAAAAGCATAAATGTGGTAGTATGCATAGCATACTAGCACATTATGCAACCCTTTCCTACAAACGAAGCCCACGCCGTCCCCGATGGAGGCCGCATCCATGTTTGCCCCTCTTCCTTCCGGGGCCGCGGACTCTTATGCCCCGCACACACGGTCGGACTTTGTTCAGACATTCCGACAACAAAATCCTAGGATTTTTTCCGACGGATGTTGGCTCAAACTTGTCTTGCATACACACGGTCACACAAAGTTGTCGGAAAACCCGATCGTTCTGAACGCGGTGACGTAAAACACGTACGTCGGGACTATAAACGGGGCAGTGGCCAATAGCTTTCATCTCTTTATTTATTCTGAGCATGCGTGGCACTTTGTGCGTCGGATTTGTGTACACACGATCGGAATTTCCGACAACGGATTTTGTTGTCGGAAAATTTTATCTCCTGCTCTCCAACTTTGTGTGTCGGAAAATCCGATGGAAAATGTCCGATGGAGCCCACACACGGTCGGAATTTCCGACAACACGCTCCGATCGGACATTTTCCATCGGAAAATCCGACCGTGTGTACGGGGCATAATGGTGGTAGTCTGCTGACCTCGTAATAGAGTAGGTAGGGTTGTTGGTACACAGGGGTGCCCACAGGTCTCTGGTCGGTTGGTTTTTGTCTCTCGGTGACTCTAGGTTGTACATGATGTGCTGTGTTGGGTGAACAGTGATGGGCCCTCTGGTTTATCAGGACCGTATGAATGTGGCAGCACCGTGTGACCTGGTGTCATGGGACCTGATAAATGGTTATCGGGTTCTATGTGTTTGCAGAGTGACTGTTTACACTCTGTCCACATTCCATGTCTGGGTCACCTGACCGGGGGGGGGGTCACACCACATGGGACACAGGGCACTAAGCAAAACACATCGCATAAGGAACATCTCTGTAGGTGCAGCAAGATGGGGAAACCTTGCTGACCTGTGGGGGGTGTTTGGTTTCTTTTTTTTTTACTCGTTTTGATTAGTGCTGCACCGAAATACAAATTCTGGACCAAAACCGAAAATTCTGGATGCACTTGGCCAAAAACCAAAATGGACAGTGTTTAAAGAGATGGATGGGGGGGATGGAGAGTTTTTTTTTATATACTTGTATTTGACTTTTTAATTATGAATTCGGCTTTCACAATGAGCAGTTCTTGAAGCGATTTTTTGCTTTATCCGCTTGCCAACTGCCCACCATCAAGTGACGGAGGGAGGGTGCGGCTCTCGTTCTGGGTGGACGTCCTATGACGGCCTCAAGAACTGCCACCCGTGGGGGGGGGCGTGCAGTGTGGCGATCATGGTCGCACGGTGTGCCTGTTCAGTGCCCCCCACAGTCTGCAGCATGCTATGGTGGCACCCCAGCCAAGTCGCAGCTCCCTGTGTCCATTGAGACCCGACCCCGCCCCCTCTCACTCCTAATTGGTTAGCTGACTTTGACAGCGAGGGCAGCCAATGGCGCCGCTTCTGTGTCTCAGCCAATCAGGAGGGAGAATCTGGCTGCGAAACTCGTGGACGTTGCTGGAAAAAGAGGGACCTCAGATAAGTGTTGGGGGGGGGGGGGGGCTGTTGCACACAGAAGGCTGTAAACCTTCGTGTTTTTTTTTAAATTTTTTTTTTATTTTTTGATGTTCATCCTATGCATTAAGGTGAAAAAACGCGTGGCAGTGACCTGCCTCCCAGCCCCCCCCCCCCCGTTTTACTTACCTGAGCCCTGGAATTTCCCACGACGGAGACGCGCTCTTCCTCTGCCCGGGGTTCTCAGCACCTGATAGAATAGATAGCAGCCATTGGCTCCCGCTGCTGTCAATAAAATCCAATGCCGGGCAAAGTCTGGCATTCCGTGTCTATGGACGCTGAATGCTAGACTCGGGAGCGTGCCCGCAAGGTAATATGGAGGTTATATGATACGGGGAGGAGCTACCAGCGCCGCCGGGGAACCCCAGAAGAGGACAATCAGGGCCACTCTGTGCAAAACGAACTGCACAGTGGAAGTATGACATGTGGTGGTTTTTTTTTTTTTACTCTAAGCTTTACAATCACTTTAATGCATTAAGATAAACCTTCTGCCTTTACAACTCTGAGAACTATTTTTTTTTTTTTATCATTAGAGGGGAATTTAACATTGACTGTTGTGTCATATTTGCAGAATCTGGATGGAAAATATTACACAACCTACTTTTTTTTTTTTTTTTACAATATGTTTATTAGGAAATGTTTTCAAAACAGTCATAAATAAGGATTGGCATAGAGTCAGACAATCCGCATCACAATCGTATAGGCCAAAGGTGAACATGAAACCTCTCGTATTAGCAGAATTGAAGTGTCCAGTATGGCAGTACACTCCACTGAGGAGGATAAAAGGAGTACGATCTATAACTATGGAATATACAGGAAATGTGTGCTTCAAAAGTCTAGTAAAAATAATACCCAAAGCCGCATCTGAGGTCAGTGTGTGCAACAAATTCTATGTTAGTACAGCGATTGTCCCCACTGAGCTATTGAGCCACCAGAACACTCCGGTCAGTGCTCTCTGCCATTGGCTGACACCGCTTATTGGGAGTCAGTCAGCTGCTGGTCGGCTTCTGTTGGACCAACTGACAATCGCACGGGCCAAATGTCGGACGGTTTTAATTGAACCAGCCGATGTCTCCTGACATTCGGCCCGTGTGTACTTAGGCATAAATGAAGAAGGGAAGGGGCAGTCAGTGTTGGGGTGGGATGGTGTTCCCACTGTTGGGTGGGGGGGGGGGGGGTCAGAAAGTGGTTCAAATCCCTGCAATGTACATTGATCACTCAGTGGGGACTGCTTTTCTCAACAAAAGTAGACTTACGCTTTCAATCACTCTTTATATTCTCGAAAGCAGAGATATAAGAATTTTAGTTGGAGAGTCTTCCCTGTAGAGTGGTGTCAGGAGTCAAGCATTTCAGAGGTGGGGTGTCTCTTGGATGGTAGAGAACCTAAAAATATATGAGAATGTGGGAGAGGGTCATGTTTTTAAAAACACACAATTGAATCACATTGTGTGTTTGAAAAAATAATGGAAATGGAAATTTTGCATAGCAGAACGGCAGATGTACCTGAACCTGCACCTTCTTGTAAGCCATTAAGTTTGATCCATGCAATGCAGCATGCGGAATGCGAACCGTCCATGCACTGTAATGTACGTCATTCCCTCACTGGATGGTTGTGGCTGACTATGCCCCCCCCCCCGGACACACTCCTTTGCAGTTGTGTTCTCTGCATGCTCTTTGTCCCTTTTTCCCATATGGGGGGCCCCTACCATCATGGGGGGACATCATGAGGGACCACACTGTACGCAAGAGTCTACATATTTCTCTGAGTTTGTTCAACTTGTGCTCAGTGTGTATTCAGTAGAAGACTGCAAGCAGGCAGGTAAGATCTAGCAGGTCTCTTTGCACGAAAGGGCTGCCTGCTCGCAGTTTTAGTCAAGTTTAGTTGCACTTTAGGATTGTAACTTGCATTTGCAAGTTATTGAACGCATTTCTACTTCTAACGTTAAAGTGGTTGTAAAGGCTCAAGGTTTTTTTACCTTCATGCATTCTATGCATGAATGTAAAAAAACCCTTCTCTGTGCAGCTCACCCAGCTCCCCGAATACTTGCCTGAACCACCATCTTGATCCAGCAATGTACACAAGTGCCTCGGCTCTCTGGAGACTCTGCCTTCTCATTGGCTAAGACCGCATCAGGAGCCATTGGCGGGCGCTACTATCAATCACACACTGAGCTAATCAGGGGTAGAGGGGGTGGGGCCGAGCCGTGGCTCTGTAAGTGGACTTGCAGAGCCACAGCTTGGGAGTGAGCCTGCTTGGGTGCCCCATTGCAAGCTGCTTGCTCTGGGTGGGCACTTGGCAGAAGGAATGGGCCAGGAGCGCTGGCGAGGGACCCGAGAAGAGGAGGATCAGGCTGCTCTGTGCAAAACTGCTGCACAGAGCAGGTAAGTATTTTTAAGTAAAAAAAAAAAAAAATCACTAAGTCTTTTTTATAATTTGATTGAAATACGAGCAAAGTATTGCAATGCTGCTTATCGATGTGAAAAGATTGATCATTTTCTGCCTTGGCTGATGAACTCAATATGATTGCTCCCAATCAAAATTGGTCAGAAGATATCCTTTTGATTGCACATTGATCAGATAAAATTGAAACCTGTTTGGCCGCTATTACCTATGCAGGCTGCACAGCGATGGGTCTTCACTGTTCCATCTTCTCAGAGTCTGGTGGAAAACAGATATCCCCCATTTAGATAAAATATCTCCTCTCGGTCAATTAGTATGGTTAGCAGATGGCCATTGGACAGAAAATAGACAAAGGATATACTATAATGAAAATATGGAACAGCACGCATGTTACAATGCATAGTTTGATTAAAACAGGGGCACCTTAAATGTATACAGAATGAAGAAGTCAGACATTTGGTTACTTAGAAAGCGGTGAGGCTTTGCTTCATATGAGGGAGGTTTTATCTGAACGGGAGAAATGAGGACATTTGCACAGTTGGTGTTTTCTTCTCTGTATACATTCAGAATATTCCCCATGTATGACAAACGTGACTGTTCAGCTCCCGAGGAATGTTTTTGTAGAAGGGTTCATTTCTGTTCTGTTGATCGTATCGGTCATGTGAGGCCTCCGCTGCCATACCCAGTCGCTGTCACCACTCTCAGCAATTTTATTTTCCTATAGGTAGAAACTGATTCTGCTGAGTTCATGGTCTGACCATCCCTGTTCTGCCGAGAGATAATTTCAAGGAGTGACGGTTTATGAAAAACGAGGAGGCTGACTGCTTATATAAGGACATGTTTGCAGTCTTTGTTCCTCTGAAAAATATGGTGTGCTGTTTATGCATGACGCAAAGGACAGGGGCTGCCCAAACGTGATACAGGCCTCCAGACTATTGTATGTGCAACCCTAAAATGAGAAGGGCACTTTAAAAGTACACTTATCCTTTTTTATGTCCACCTTTCTTGACCTAAAATACTCCACTTCCCCTTCTGCCTCCCGGGGCTGCCCCCCTCTTCTCCTTGCGCCTCCCGGGACTACCCCCCTCTTCTCCTTGCGCCTGCCGGGACTACCCCCCTCTTCTCCTTGCGCCTGCCGGGACTACCCCCCTCTTCTCCTTGCGCCTGCCGGGACTACCCCCCTCTTCTCCTTGCGCCTGCCGGGACTACCCCCCTCTTCTCCTTGCGCCTGCCGGGACTACCCCCCTCTTCTCCTTGCGCCTGCCGGGACTGCCCCCCTCTTCTCCTTGCGCCTGCCGGGACTGCCCCCCTCTTCTCCTTGCGCCTGCCGGCACTGCCCCCCTCTTCTCCTTGCGCCTGCCGGCACTGCCCCCCTCTTCTCCTTGCGCCTGCCGGCACTGCCCCCCTCTTCTCCTTGCGCCTGCCGGCACTGCCCCCCTCTTCTCCTTGCGCCTGCCGGCACTGCCCCCCTCTTCTCCTTGCGCCTGCCGGCACTGCCCCCCTCTTCTCCTTGCGCCTGCCGGCACTGCCCCCCTCTTCTCCTTGCGCCTGCCGGCACTGCCCCCCTCTTCTCCTTGCGCCTGCCGGCACTGCCCCCCTCTTCTCCTTGCGCCAGCCGGCACTACCCCCCTCTTCTCCTTGCGCCTGCCGGCACTACCCCACCTACCCTCACCACCTTCCAGTTGCTTATTTTCCTTGATCTGGCGTTGTTTGCTACCACAGTTCCTGCTCTGAAAGTCTTCTGTGGACATGTGCCCCAAGGCCGGAGAGCCTTGGAAGGTTGCCCCATACAATTTTATGAGGAGTTGCTGCTCAAAGGTGGCCAGCACAGACTTTCGGAGCAGAAGATAAAATGCTAGAGGCTGCAGCATCTGGATTGAGGTATGGGAAGGGGTGATGGTGAATTGGTCTAGGTCAGGAAGGGGGGGGAAAAATAAGTGCACATTTCTTCTTTTTTTTTTTGACTGGAATTGACTTAAAGGGCAAGTTACCCTTTACAATAAATTGCCTATGCACTCCAGCATCCCCAGAACATTAAATACTGCTTGGGTTTGAGAAATGTTTCTTTTCAATAGCATATCAAAATTTTTCAGACGATTTTCCCCTTAACCCCCATACCCCTCCATTTGTCCTGTTTGGGTGAGAGGATGGGCTGCCAAGTGCCCTACCAGCACCACAAGGTATGAGGGCACTGGCTAATTCAAATCTGGTTAATGTGCTGTGTTGCCCTCTATTCCCCCATGCAGCAGTAGCTGAGCTCAGTATTGTGCTCTGGGGGGGCACTGTTCATGCACAGGAGTTGAACTAATGTGAGCTGTCATACCTGAAATGCTGGGAGCACACTTGCAACGGTTGTCCTTTCTGTGAGGGGGTTTTGGGGGGGGGGGGTCACTTGGAAAAGTGGATTACAGACACAAGCTGCTTACGTGGCGTTGTTGGTGTAGGCACAGATGGCACAGCTTCCATGGACTCGGTAGGGTGCCTACAGGCACGGCTTCCATGGACTCGGTAGGGTGGCTACAGGCACGGCTTCCATGGACTCGGTAGGGTGGCTACAGGCACGGCTTCCATGGACTCGGTAAGGTGGCTACGGGCACGGCTTCCATGGACTCGGTAGGGTGGCTACAGGCACGGCTTCCATGGACTCGGTAGGGTGGCTAGGGGCACGGCTTCCATGGACTCGGTAGGGTGGCTAGGGGCACGGCTTCCATGGACTCGGTAGGGTGGCTAGGGGCACGGCTTCCATGGACTCGGTAGGGTGGCTAGGGGCACGGCTTCCATGGACTCGGTAGGGTGGCTAGGGGCACGGCTTGCATGGACTCGGTAGGGTGGCTAGGGGCACGGCTTGCATGGACTCGGTAGGGTGGCTAGGGGCACGGCTTGCATGGACTCGGTAGGGTGGCTAGGGGCACGGCTTGCATGGACTCGGTAGGGTGGCTAGGGGCACGGCTTGCATGGACTCGGTAGGGTGGCTAGGGGCACGGCTTGCATGGACTCGGTAGGGTGGCTACGGGCACGGGCTTGCATGTACTCGGTAGGGTGGCTACGGGCACGGCTTCCATGGACTCGGTAGGGTGGCTACAGGCACGGCTTCCATGGACTCGGTAGGGTGGCTACAGGCACGGCTTCCATGGACTCGGTAGGGTGGCTACAGGCACGGCTTCCATGGACTCGGTAGGGTGGCTAGGGGCACGGCTTCCATGGACTCGGTAGGGTGGCTAGGGGCACGGCTTCCATGGACTCGGTAGGGTGGCTAGGGGCACGGCTTCCATGGACTCGGTAGGGTGGCTAGGGGCACGGCTTCCATGGACTCGGTAGGGTGGCTAGGGGCACGGCTTCCATGGACTCGGTAGGGTGGCTAGGGGCACGGCTTCCATGGACTCGGTAGGGTGGCTAGGGGCACGGCTTCCATGGACTCGGTAGGGTGGCTACGGACACGGCTTCCATGGACTCGGTAGGGTGGCTAGGGGCACGGCTTCCATGGACTCGGTAGGGTGGCTACGGGCACGTCTTGCACCGTTCCACTGCATGGTGGGGAGCAGGCTGTTTAATTTCCAGCTTCCAAAACTTGGAGGGAGAGAATTTGATAATAATTGGATCATTAAACGGCTCTCTCATGGGCCGCTATAGGAAAGGTTCACTTGGATCTGGAGCTCCCAGGTTGTCCTTTTTTGTGCCGTATCTCCTTCTCAGTGCAGTGTAAGTCCTTGTAGAATCCGGTTTATCCCCATGGTGGTGTTTTTAGCGACATAGACTACGCCTGGATTCTTGATTAGCCCCCTGCTGAGCCTATCCTAATGAACAAAACTTAAAAAGTGATTTTCCCGTAATTGGCATGAAATGAATGTCGCCGGGCTCCCATTGTTAATGATTACTGCGATGGTCGGAGTTGCTCAGCTGCAGCATTGAGCCATCCTCCGATGTGCAGAGGATTCGGTGGAATAATCCTGGTTTGCAGCAGATGGATGTATTATTTTCCTCCATACTTCAATTCATTTTTTGTATGCTCCTCTCTCGTATGTATACCTTTTTTATGGACCTTTAAAATCACACTCTTGCCCCTCCTTTTGCAAAACTGTTGTCAGCTGGGATTCTGTCTTATCATTTTAATTAGATTTCCTCTGTTCATTTTCCTCTGATGTGTTTAGCACATGAATACACATCTCTGCTGCACAAATTAAATTTATAAAAGGGGAAAATGCTTGCCTGCCAAGGGATTTGTATTTGTCCATTCAGTTCTGAGATTTACACAACTCTGCTCCACAGCACAGCCTTGTCTGTCTGGGCAGAAGACCTGTTTTTTTTTTTTTTTGGCGAAGTGAGTGTTCCTAAACCCAGGACCCTGCATTCACTATCTGGTCTCCCACAGTACACAGAACATGGAAATGCAATTATTTTAGTAAAATTAAAAAAAAAAATACTTTCTCATCAGCAGTATATAGCAGTCTTGTGACTTCTATCAGGGTCTGTTTAAATCTTGTAAAAGGAGTTTGTATTCTCTGATTGTCCTATGAGGCTGCAGGACCCCAGACCCTCTGTCTGGACAGTGATTGGCCCTGTGCCGATCACATCCACCCTTCCAAGGGAAAATAGACACCAAACTGAGCATGTGCAGAGTGCCCCCCAAGGCTCTGTACTGTCAGGAAATGGATTGGGGACTGTGGAAGAAGGGGAGGATCAGAGAAGACGGGATCAAACAGCCTTTTTACATAATGCAGATGATTAACCTCTTGGGTTCCAGTGAGTATAACGAGCATGCTTTACTGCAGATACAGACTGATTTTACTGTTTTTAGGTTTAACCACTTCCGGACCACCGCACGCCGATATACGTCCTAAGTTTGAAGAGGAATATCGTTATGGCAGCAGCTAGCTGCCATAACCCCCGGTATCCTCTTCTTCGCCCGGTGGTCCACTTTCCGATGAGAGTGGTCTCTGCAGCGGATTCGCCGCGAGATCACTTTGATCAGCGGCGGAAGAGGGGGGCCCCCTCCCGCTTCCTTCCGGTGTGCTCCACTGCTTACCGGAGCCTTCCGCGAAGATGATCGGATCTTCACCCTTGCTGGGTATGGAGACGAGTGAGGGGAAGATGGCTCCCACCCTTCTCCATAACATTGCAGGGTGGAAGAGACGTCAAAACAGCTCTTAAAGGGCCATTTTTTAATTTTGACAAAGTATTGCCATTTTATTCTCTAGGGTGTTAGGGGGGGGGGGGGAAATGTATAATGTTTGGGGGTTCTAAGTAATTTTCCAGCAAAAAAGTTAACTTGTAAACAACAAACCTCAGAAAGAGGCTCAGTCCTTAACCGGTTCCGACCAGCGCACGCCGATGTACGTCGGCAGAATGGCGCGGATGGGCGTACCCGTACATCCCTTTTGTATTTGCTGCCGTGCCATTGCATGCGCGCCGGCAGGCGCACACGCGCGCTGGCCGGGAGCTCCGTGAGTCGCGTCCTCGTTCGCCGCGCGGAGACCCACGATCGCCTTACGGAGAGGACGAATGGGGAGATGCTAATGTAAACAAGCATCTCCCCGTTCTGCCTAGTAACAGCGTCACTGATCTCTGCTCCCTGTGATTGGGAGCAGAGATCAGTGACGTGTCACATGTAGCCACGCCCCCCCACAGTTAGTAGCACATCTGTAGGACACACTTAACCCCTCCCTAGCCCCCTAGTGGTTAACCCCTTCACTGCCAGTGTTATTTACACAGGAATCAGTGCATTTGTATAGCACTGATGTATAAATGACAATGGTGTCAAAAATGTCCGATGTGTCCGCCATAATGTCGCAGTCACGGTAAAAATCGCTGATCGCCACCATTACTAGTAAAAAAAAAAAATGAATAAAAATGCCATAACTATCCCTTATTTTGTAAACGCTATAACTTTTGCGCAAACCAATCAAACGCCTATTGCGTTTTTTTTTTCCCCCTAAAATATGTAGAAGAATCGTATCGGCCTAAACTGAGAGTTTTTAATTATTTTTGGGGGATATTATAGCAAAATGTAAAAACCGCCTTTTTTTTTCAAATTTGTCGCTATTTTTTTGTTTATAGCGCAAAAAATAAAAACCGCAGAGGTGATCAAATACCACCAAAAGAAAGCTATATTTGTGAGAAAAAAAGGACGTCAATTTTGGGAGCCACGTCGCACGACCGCGCAATTGTCAGTTAAAGCGACGCAGTGCCGAATCGCAAAACACGCACTGGTCAGGAAGGGGGTAAATTCTTCCGGGGCTGAAGTGGTTAAACAATGGAGGCCTACATTCAGAAGACTTCTAATCTAGCCATCGGGCCTCACTGCCCTTCTGTATCAGTGACCGATTTAACGCTCACCAATTTTAGGCAGCTCTAGAAGTGTATCACTGGAGTCCGCAGAGCTGTAGGGCATAGCTGTGTGGAGCCTTCTGTTCTGCTAGATACTTCTATCAGCTGTTTGATTATCTGCCTAATAATGGCCTCATAAATGCTGTCAGCCCTGCAAGCTCTGGCCTTTGTTTGCAAGCATTCCTGTCAGCAGATGGTGCCTCTTAAGTCCTTGGATCCACAGCGCAGTTATCTCATTTAAGGGGGAGCGCTCACACGATTGTTTTTATCCTCAATTGGTATACCATAGAAGATTTTAAATGTGCATTCAATTTAAGCCCTGATTCACACTGATGTGGGAAATGCAGCGAGTCCTGTTTCCTGCACCGCAATCGCACGGCGTCCATGCGATCTGCTGCAGATGTCAATGTTAGGTTGACGACCGCCCCCCCCCCCTAAACTGCTTGCAAAACATTGTGATTGCCAGAATCGCATTGCATGAATGTGAACACACATGAGATGCGCTTCAGATGCGGAAAAAGGTTCCTCCACCATTTGGGCACGGATGCACTTTGAGCCATACAAAATGTGTGGCTCAAATTGCACCGCACAGACATCGCATGTCATGTGCACAGGAATGCGGTGTGATTCCTGTACGGATCACATGCGCCGTCCAGCAATGCACCAGTATCAACCCAGGCTAAAGCAGAACTAGAGGAGCACCAAATGGAAATTTTGGTACCGAAAATTCAGGATGCACTGGCCGAAACCAAAATTTTTTTTATCTCTATCCTTTGCCCCCCCCCCTCTATCCTTCCCCTCCCCCCCTCTATCCTTCCCCCCCCCCCCCCCCTCTATCCTCCCCCCCCCTCTATCCTTCCCCCCCCCCTCTATCCTTTCCCCCCCCCCTCTATCCTTTCCCCCCCCCCTCTATCCTTTCCCCCCCCCCCCCTCTATCCTTTCCCCCCCCCCTCTATCCTTTCCCCCCCCCCTCTATCCTTTCCCCCCCCCCCTCTATCCTTCCCCCCTCTATCCTTCCCCCCTCTATCCTTCCCCCCCTCTATCCTTCCCTCCCCCCCCTCTATCCTTCCCTCCCCCCCCTCTATCCTTCCCTCCCCCCCCTCTATCCTTCCCTCCCCCCCCTCTATCCTTCCCTCCCCCCCCTCTATCCTTCCCCCCCCCCTCTATCCTTCCCCCCCCTCTATCCTCCCTTCCCCTCTATCCTCCTCTCCCCCCCCTCTATCCTTCCCCCCCCCTCTATCCTTCCCCCCCCTCTATCCTTCCCCCCCCCCTCTATCCTTCCCCCCCCCCTCTATCCTTCCCCCCCCCCTCTATCCTTCCCCCCCCCCCTCTATCCTTCCTCCCCCCCCCCCCTCTATCCTTCCCCCCCCCCCCTCTATCCTTCCCCCCCCCCCCTCTATCCTCCCCCCCCCCCCCCCCCTCTATCCTTTGCCCCCCGTAAAGGTAGAACGTTTTTCTATTTTAATGCATTCTATGCATTAAGATAAAAAAAAAAAACCTGTGTAGCAGCAGCCCAGAACCCCTCTAATACTTACACAAGCCCCATCTCGCTCCAGCGGTGTCTAAGACTGTCTAAGCCAGGGATATGCAATTAGAGGCAGAGGCATGAATGGGACTTGTAGTTTTGCAACAGCTGGGGGTCCGCTAATTGCAAATCCCTGGTCTAAGCCATCTGAAACAAAGCAGCAGCGCCATTGGCTCCTGTGGCTGTCAGTCAGCCAATCAAGGGAGAGATGGAGCCGGGACTCAATGTCTGAATGGACACTGAGCCGTGACTCTGCTCCAGTGCCCCCAAATGAAGCTGCTGTTTCTGGGGGCATGTGATAGGGGGGAGGGGCCAAGAGCAGGATCCAGGCTGCTCTTTGCAAAACCAACTGCACAAAGGAGGGAAGTATAACATGTATGTTAAAAAAAAAAAAAAGACCTTACAATTGCTTTCAATTAATATGAATTGTCGGCCATTATCGGCACATTTTTAGCACAAGAAAAGCTAAAGAAACATGCATCCCTTTAAATTCTATGTATGTCTTCACACTGGTCCCTTGTGCTGCCATTGTGGTGTAAAAAATCTTGCTTGCTGCATTTTTGGTCATTTTTGCACCTCCCTGTTGAAATTCATTGAAAACGCAGCAAGAATGCATCAATAGCACACCCGTTTTTTGAGTCGCATGTCCTATGAAAAACACCATAAGCCGACAGTGCTGTTCTGCCGGTGCTGCGGCTGTTCTGTTCATAGAATACAAGGTGTTCTGTGAATGAACAAGGGGAGAGGAAAGAGTGTGAATGACCAGATCCCTTCACTACATGGAGCTCTCCACCAAAAGTGTCTGTAGTATCCGGCATCAGTGAGGCCAGGAATTGTACAGTAACAGCAGCAATCCCGGCTTAGGATAATCGTCATTGGAGAGGTAACATACTTGTGCCATGTAAAAAAAAAAAAAAAAGACCTTGGCAAATGCGTGTTCTTTTTGGTTGCATCTGTAAGACGTTTGCTTACATTTGGGTTTACCCTTTAAACTGTATATGTGGCTCCAGCTCTTCTCTGTGCCATTGACTCTGGCCTTGTACACTCGGTCTCGGTTAGCCGTGTGCTGACAAGGCTGCAGGAATAAATAGCCTGGCTGGTTGCCCAGCACTGGAGAGTCTACAGCCTGTTGCTGCCTCCACTCCATGTTCTGCCCGCTCAGGTCTCCGTTAACGCATTCACTCCCTAGCCCATTTTTTTTTTTTGTATTCTTTGTACATACCCTTTGGATATGCTGGTTTTTTTTTTTTTGTTTTTTTGTTTTTACTTTGTTTTTGTAATTTTTCTTTTTTTTTTTTTTTTTTTTTTTTTTTCTTTTGGACACTAGGGTCTAGCCTTCATGCTAGAACCCCACTCTTGCCATGCATTGGCAGTTTCACACCTGGTATATGAAACCCAGGTATTTCTGTAGTTCTTCCTAATTCACCTACCATCTTGTACAAGTATGTGTTTTTTTTTTTTTTTAAACCAAAAAGTACTTTGCATTTAAAGTGTGCACTGAAAATTGCCTGGGCTCAGAGGAAGTGAGTTGACTAACAGTGGCCATCATTGAACTCTGCAGTCTGGCGACATCTGTTGATGGCAAAGTAGGGCCTTGGTGACAGCTCTCGATTAAAGCCATTGTATAGCAAAAGCAGTTTTAATTTTTTGCTGTTCTTGGCATTTTAGTTTTATATTTTCAACCATTTGCCGACCGGCCCATGTTAAAGATACATCATTACTTTGATGTTTAATACTGGTGTTATGGCAGCAGCTAGCTGCCGTAACCCCGGCATCATTTTTCACTCTGGCCGGTTCTTTATCTTTAAAAATGGTCACGCGTGGCCCTCTCCCCTCCGAAGCCATCGGTAAAGCCTGTAAGCGGTCTCGTGGCCGTTAGCTGGGAAGGGGGATGAGTGAGGCCAAGATGGATCCCACTCATCTCTATCTCCTGGTTCTCGGGCCACAACTAATTTTATTTTTATATTTTTTTTAAAGCTAAGAGATCTGAGGTTTTTTGTTGTGTTTTTTGTTTTTTTGTTTTTTTTACACCCCAGATCACTCAATATAGAGGACCTGTCGTGCTTATTTCTATTACAAGGGATGTTTACAGTCCTTGTAATGAGAATTAAAGTGGTAAAATAAAAAATTAAAATAAAGGGACAGTAAAAAAATTTTTTTTAAGCACCCCATCCCTCCGATCTCGCACACAGAAGCGAACGCACACGCAAGTCACGCCCAGATATGTAAACACTGTTCACACCACACGCGAGGTGTCGTCGCGTTCGTTGGAGTGAGAGCAATAATTCTAGCCCTAGACCTCCTCTAACTCTAAACTGGTAACTTGTAAAAACAAATTTAAAGTGTCGCCTATGGAGATTTTTAAATACCGTCGTTTGTCGTCGTCCCACGAGCATGCGCAATTTTTAAGCATGACATGTTAGGTGTCCATTTACTCGGCGTAATCTCCTCCTTTCATGCTACAGAAAAACTTGAGATAACTATTGTGTTTTAAATTTTAAACCTTCCCCCCCAAAAAAAAAATTTGAAAGACCGCTGCACAAATACTGTGACATAAAATATTGCAACAATTGTCATTTTATTTTCTAGGGTCTCTAAAAAAAAATGTTTGGGGGTTTTAATTAATATTTTTTTTTTTTAGAAACAAATACTGATTTAAATTTGTAAACAAAAAGCTACAGAAAAGGCCTGGTCAGCAAGTGTTTAAACCACTGCTTTGTGTACTTTTGTTAAGCCACCTGCGCCGTTTCTGGGGGCCTTTATCACCCGAGGCTTGTCATTTGCCCAAGGAAATTGGGTACACAACTTTTTTCCCAAGCTGCATAGAGCAGAAACGCAGCCAGAGGAGATGGGGTGACGAAATACTACGGGACAAAAATACATTTCCTACTAAAGGTCAGGACATTGTGTAATTTTTTTTTTAGATGTCTTCTTTCACGTGTTTTGAAACTGGATGTCTATTTGGGACTGATTGAAATACAGTAGCTGTGATTTATAGCCATGTCAGGAAGTTTTTATTTTATGTATGTGTGTGTATATATATATGTATGTGTGTATATATGTATATATGTGTGTGTGTGTGTATATATATATATATATATATATATATATATATATATATATATATATATATATATATATATATATATATATAGTATGTGTATGTATAATTTCTCTTTATCAGCTAAGGCTTTCAGCTTCTGCCTTTTTTGAGAGTCTGCTAGTTTGGGGATAACAATAATTTAGTAAATATTTTACCTCCAATGGTTCTGCTTTCTTGGTCGCTCACTCACTTGGGGGTAGCACAAGTGGAATGGTCTGTGTAGAATAGCCTTATGAAAGTAGAAAGGGTGCCACTTGCTAACCCAGTGCATTCATATGTAGATGAAAGTGGCCTCAGCCAGTGTCGTCCCAGCCACCTCCCCCTAACATGTTTCGTCCGGCTCACCGGGGCAAAACATACCAGGGGTATGTGGCTGGACTGACGCTGGCTAAGGCCACTTTCATTGACCTATTAATGCACTGGGTTGGCGAGTGGTGGTCTTTTTATAAATTATTTTACACCTCCTGGTGCACTGACCCAAGCTCCTGTCACTGCAACCGGCAGGGAGATCTGTCTTGGTTTAGAGCGACACTGCAAGTTTAATTTGGATCAGCTTTTCTTTATAGTATCTGGAATGATGGAAATTTTCTTTTTTTCTTTTTTTCAGGCTCACATAAAGTTTCCAATAGATTACCCATACTCCCCTCCGACTTTCCGCTTCCTGACAAAGATGTGGCACCCGAATATTTATGAGGTAAGAAATCGTGTAGAAAAATTGTTTGTTTTTGTTTTCGAGGAGTTTAGGAGAAAAGTTCAGCTATCCACCAACAGACATAAAAAAAATAGAAATTTAGGATGAAGAAAACTTTCCTTCAGTTGTTTATGGGAACTAAAGTGACACTAAACTCTGGTTTAAAAAAAAAAAATAAAAAAATTGTACTATATATCCTTAAAGTGGGGTTCCACCCACAAAAAAAAAATACATGAAAAATTCTAAAAAAAAAAACAAAACATTTGGATGATTTTTTTTTTTTTTAACTTGCCTCTAAATGCCTGTTGCTAGGGGGTCCCTCGTAGTCTGCCCCTTCCAGTGCCTGGGCTGGTGACATCACTTTCCCCTCGGCACAGGAAGTGCTCCGCTCTTCTCCCTCCCTCCTGTCAATCATCTGGGACCCATTACAGGTCCCAGGTGACTGAGCGGCCAATCACGGCGCGCGGCGCCGCTAGCGCATGCGCAGTGGGTGCGAGGCTGAAGCCATAGCCCGGCGCCCACAGTTGCAATGCCGGCGCCACTGAACAGAGGGGGAGATGAGCGAGGCTTCGATCCCCCGCATCGCTGGACCCTGGGACAGGTAAGTGTCCAATTAAAAGTCAGCAGCTGCAGTATTTGTAGCTGCTGACTTTTAATTTTTTTTTTTTTTTGATGGCCCCCCTGGGTGGAACTTCTCTTTAAGTCCTGGTTCAAGTTGGTGCGAATTGACAGTTCCAAATCGTACGACAAGTCTCACCCCATTGTCAACAATGGAACAGTTCAAATTGCTGCGACTCGTGACCCACGCTTTTTTTTTTTTTTTTTTATTTCATTGCAACTTGCATAGACTTCTGTTAAATGAAGTCGCAATGAAATCAAAGGTGCAAAGCACACCGATCATCTGAAGTAGAAGATACCAAGAGGCCTACAGCAACTCCGAAGCAGTTGCTGGAATTTATGGCAAAGAATGTTAAATTTGTGCACGTGACAATATCAAATTCTCCACAAATGGGGCTTGTATGGGATGGTTGCAAGAAAAAAAGCCACTCCAAGAAAGGCAACATAGTCACCACTGAGCATTGCTGAAATGCACCTTGAAGATTCTGAGGCCACATGGAACGAAGTGTTCTGGTCAGATGAGACTAAAACTGAATGATTTGGCCTCAACACCAAACAATATTTCTGGCGGAAATTCACCAATACAGCTCACCATCCAAATACCATTCCTACAGTGAAGCATGGAGGTGGTAATATCCAATTATAGGGGGGGGGGGTCTAATCCCGTTATGGGGGTGTTTCTCTGCAGCAGGAACTGGAGCACTTGTCGGGGTAGAAGGAAAAATGGATGGGGCAAAATGCCATCAAATTCTTGAGGAAAATCTCCTGCCTTCTACCAGAAAGTTGTCAATGGGAAGAAGGTTTACGGAACCTTCCAACATGACAATGACCCAAAGCACACAGCGACAATGACCACGCAGTGGTTGAAGGAGAAAAAGGTGAATATCCTTGCAGACCTAGCCAGAGATTCCTCTTTAAATCTTCAGTAAATCTTCTATGGATCTTCTAAGACAGTGCAGAAATAGGAAAAGGGGGCTGCTTACCAGATTTGATGGATCCCCACCACAGAGATCATGCGAGCCTGAACAAACTCCTCTCGAGGTCAGGAACAGCTGGTCTTTGAGTAGAGACAGACTTCCCTCCACGCCTGGTAGTTGAAATTTCAGAGGCGGCAATCAGGAACGCTCTCCTCCATTAGCTGCTCCAGCAAGACCACTCGTTGCAGGAAATAGTTTATTTTAAAAGAAAAAGAGGCGCTTCATTGTGCAGTAGTTTAAAATGCTCTAATCCATGAATGGACAACTGACATCAAAGCATTGGCAGGGTAAAACACCGTAGCAATTAAAAAACAGCCGACGCCGGAGCCGATCAGCTGAGTGTGGTGACGTCAGGTCCTCTGGCTCCACCCAACGTACGTTTCTCCTAAACAGGCATCGACTGGGAAAGGAGGCTATATCTATAGCCTTGGAACTACACAGACACTTTGGAGCTATCACTGTGCATACTAGCAATGACAGCATGGATGTTCTTATCCCTGTGGGGAAGTGTGGGCCTGCTCCATCTTGGGGGACCCTTATCACCTCCGCTCCCAACACAGACATCCAAGATGTTTTCCAGCTATCTTGAAACTTTGAGCCTACATATTTGTGTGCATCTGCTCCTGAAGAGGTGGTATAATCCCCGAAACACGTCAAGCTTTTCAAGATGCATACATATACGACCTAAAATATGATGAGATTTATTCTTTGTAATTTTGTGTTTATGATCTTGCACATGGAGCAACACCGGCTCACGATATCATGCATTATACAATGTCATGTTTTTAACTGGTTTTATTAGATGTCATTCTTCAACCCATGGTTATTTCATCAGTGTACCATTTACACTGTAATATTTAATTGCATACATACGTCATGTTTTATATATATTTGTATAATATTTTTGATTCTACATCCAGTCTCTTTATGTGCCTCATTTAAAGTCCCAACCCCCCCCTTTATTGCCTCTTCTCGAGTGCCCCCTCGGAGAGCTGCTCACCCTGGGGGGGCACTCATGTGGGCAGGCTCCCGAGTCCTGCTGCTGAGTCCATTGACACACAGACAGCAGGACTCTGCCCTAACCCGGCTCCCGTGTCACTGGATTTCCTGTGTCAGTCTATCCAATAAAGACCAGAGACAGCGACTGGAGCTGCTGTGCTCGTCCCCGTTGCTGGAACGATCGGGTTTAGGTAAGTAAAAGGCGAGGTGTCTGGAGAGGTGCTGCATCACAAGGTTTTTCACCTTAATGCATTAAATGCATTAAGGTGAAAAACCCAGAGGGTTTACAACCCCTTTAAAGCAAAAAGGTGGTCCAACAAAATACTGACACAAGGGGGTGATTCTTTTTCCAACTCAGTGATTTGTTAAATTTTTTTTTTATTTATTTTTTTGTAAGTGAATACAGCTGGATAAAACAAATGGTTTGTCTTTTTGTCTCCCTCCCCCCTAATGGAGAGGGGGAGGATATGGTAAGTTCTGTAGTACTGTGACTTCCTGTCCTTGAGTGACAATGCTACTCCTTTGTAGATGCAGTCCAGTGAGTGTTGTCACTCTAGATCAGGAAGTGTTAATGGCAGGATCACCAGGTGAGAAAGTCTGAGGGGGGGGGGGGAATGAAAATTAATGAGGCCACCACATCGCATGACAGATGAGCTGCATTCTGTAACATTTTTATTCTTTTTATATAACACTTTAAGCGGTGTTGCTCTAGATTTCGTAGAGCCCTGCTATACGATGTTCTTTCCTTGTATTGTTATATAGTATATTAATTTAGATTTCCCACTCAACAATACTGGCCTTGTGTGCAATTTTAAAATGTACCTGTGACTCAAGTGGTTAAAGCTGATCCTGGTTGCATCTTTGTCTAGAACGTGACGTTCTCGTTGGAATGTCATATCTTGTCTGACAGAACTGTCATGCCGATAGGCGGCACTGCCGTTTTTAAAATGTGTAATTAAACCTCCCACTATAAACCTTAGAGGGGAACTACGAGGAGGGGTCAGAAGCAGGAGGTGATTAATGTTCAATGATCAAATATAGTTTCAGCTGAGAAAACTCTTCTCTAAAATGTATTTTTTTCCTTCCAGAATGGCGATGTATGTATCTCAATCCTGCACCCACCTGTAGATGATCCACAGAGCGGTGAGCTGCCTTCCGAAAGGTGGAACCCCACCCAGAATGTCAGGTGAGGTCTGGAATTGTTTGGAGAGCTCCACACTAAATGGATTTATTTCTTAGATGGACCTTAAGAGCGCATGCGCTGCTTACGTCAGTGGCTGCATGCAGGGTGGATATCTCCTAAACAGTGTAAGTTTAGGAGATTATATTACCTACAGGAATCCCTTTTGCTTTAAAGGGGTTGTAAACCCTTGGTTTTTCACCTTAATGCATTCTATGGAAGATTTCACCTCTATTACTTTTCTGGGGACATAGAGGGTGAATCTCCTTAAGCCCTCATTCACATGAGGCAGACTCCGTTTCCACGGAGCCCGCCTCGGTCCGCCGGCTCAGCGGGAGATCAGTCTCTTGATCTCCGCTGAGCCGGCGGATGACAGGTCCCTCTCTGCTCACTAAGCGGGGAGGGACTTGTCAGGCGCCGCTGCCGCCTATGGAGGGATCGGACGAAAACGGACAGCATGTCCGTGTTTATCAGATCTCACCCGATCCGATAGCGACGGATCTGGACGTAGGGCCATCCGTCTGCTTTTTGCGGATCGGACCGGGTCGGATGTCAGAGGACATGTCTCCGCTGACATCCGTCACTCCATAGGCTAACATGGAGCGCCCGTTCAGGTCCACCGTCAAAACTGACAGGCGGATCTGAACGGTCCGATCGTGTGAAAGGGGCCTAATGGGGGGTACAGACAGCAGTAAAAACTGACAGGTTCTAATCCCTCTATACTCTATCCAACACCAAAAAAAGTTTTGCCTTAGTTATATTTTTAACACAAAGGGTTTTCTGATTGGACTAGGTGGGTATTCCCTGAGTGATGCCCATGCAAAGGCTCTGGACCCAAAGCTAGTAGCTTCCACGGGGATGCCACAGTGATCCCCCCCCCCCCCCCCCCCCCCATAAAGTCTGGACGACAGTAAACTGGCCCTTAATGTAGACAGTTTAGAGACCTCTGGCCTAAGATATCAGCCACATGGAGTTTGTTGTTTTCTGCTGCTTAATCATCGGTATTCTAGAATTGCCCTCCTCCACCCATTATCAGCTAGAACAGCTTCCCTTCTTGACACAAGATTTTAAAGAGTATCTTTGGAAATGTGCCTATTCACTGTGCAAACCAGTCTGGTTCCTCTACTCCAGACTGGTCAAGACCTGTCCTTATGGAGCTGGCTTTGTATACAGGGGCCTAGTCATGGTGGAACAGACAAGGGCCTTCACCAGACTTGCCACAAGGAGAGCACAATTGTTTAAAATGTAGGTTGTAGTATTACCAGTACACTTCACTGGAAACATCTGCGCTCCATCATTTAGCAGTGGTGTCCTCATACTTTTGGTCATATGCTGTGGGTAGGTGTAATGGTCAGGTGTCCCCATACTTTTGGCCATATAGTTTACATAAACCTACATTATGAACAAATCAAGCTTTTGAAACCTTCCCATGTATTGATAAAGTTTACATGAAGCTGATTATTTTCATGCTCATTGACCTCTAAATAAAAAGGTTCCCCGTATAGTTGTGGATATCTGTGCATGGTTTGTGGCCTCCATAAGCCCCCAGACTCAACTGTTGTTTTTTTTTTCTCTTTTTAGGACTATTTTACTGAGCGTGATCTCTCTGCTAAACGAACCAAACACCTTTTCCCCAGCCAACGTAGATGCTTCTGTAATGTTCAGGAAATGGAGGGACAGTAAAGGAAAAGACAAGGAGTATGCAGAGATTATTAGGTGAGTAGGCGTTCTGGAGATGGTTCACTTTTAAAAATATTGGATTAGACCTTTACCCCATACGATGTATACTCATGTAGGCTGCTTGACGGAAATTAGAGCAGTTGCCTGTACCAACCAATGGGAGCAGAGACCAGTCACCAGCGGTGTACTGAAAGACGCTCTGTACCAAGTCCTAGTCCATGTAATCTGTCACTGAAGGTTTGGTGGGTAAGGTGTCTTTGTTGATGAGAGATGTGCAAAGGGGTTGATATTCCTTGAGGTGTTTGTAAAATGGAACTCAAAAAAGTGCAAACTGCAGTTTAGAGTTTCTAAAATGAAAAATATTTGGGGAAATCAATTTATAGAGTTCAATAATAGGGGTACAGTGTTGGCCAGAGCTACAGAGGAACAATATTAGGGGTTACTATTTCTCTTGCATTCATTGACTGAGACAGCTCTTCTGATTTTTGAAGATAAAGGTTTATAGCACCACCTGCAGGAGTAAGATACTAGGCGGTGCAGAGTTATTTTTCTGCCTATGGGCAGTATTTGCTGATAAAAACCCCCTCTCTGCTATAGGGAAGCCAGTTATTTCTGCCCTGCTGGGATCTCTGGTTCCATAGCTTTTTATTTTTTCCGCAGAAATCAACACAGGCTGGATAATCTAGATCCAGTGGGCGCCCCAGCCAGGTCAAGAAGCACACGCAGACATTTAGCTAAGTGCTGGGTCGGCAGCAACAAGCCCTGTCCTGGACCTGAGCAGCCAGCGAGTTAAGAATCTCGTGGGGACACGCATGACCCTGATCGCAGGGTCTGACCGGTGGAGAGGAGGATCTGTGAAGGGAGTCTTACCCTCCATGCTTCACTGGATCAGTAAGCAGAATTTCCCAGACAGTGTGGGGCGCAGGTCCTCTTCCCCCTGACCTCTGGTATTTCCTCTTGTCCACCCCATCACCCCCATCCCCCCCCCCAACCACCACCACCCTGCTTCTACTTCCCAGTCCCTGGCGCTTGGGCTGACTTTTCCTGCCATCCTCAGGTTGGAGGGGGGCCTTCTCAGTTTTCCCGGCGGATTCTGCGTGATGGTGATCCTCTCCAGGGGTCCAGAAGGCAGTATTGCGCCTATGTGCTTTTTACTGTCTGGTAGCCATTTGCCAGTAATCTGGTTCCCATTTTGTGGTGGACTTTGCTATTGACTTACATGGGAGCTGGCTGGGGAAGTGCATGGCAGCCATTTTCTTGAATCTGCACAGCAGTGACCGGGCTAGATATAGGAACAGTCCCTGGGACAGGAGAGTGCACTTTCTGAGGCCCATGACAGTACCCACAGTGCTCCCCTGGTGGTCAGGGGGTGGCGAGTCCTCCCTGGGGTACCTCCCTCTCTTCTGTAGTCAGCCTAGGGGGTGGGTGGGGGCCTTTTTGTTCCTCCTCCCTTCCCCCTGGATATCCTAATTTTTAGAGATGCCTTGTCTGATTGGGTATGGGGTCTTAGGCTCGCGTGTCCCCTCCTGATCCCCTTATGAAGGTGGCGGGTTCCTCTGGGTCCTATGTCGGCGGTGCTGGAGCCGCACCGATTGCTTCCATGTGAGAGACATTTAAAATTAAGGACTCTGCTGGGGTGGCCCACGATGCGCCTCTCCCCTTTGGTACACACAAGCCGGCTAGGTACATTAAGGTTCTTCCTTACCCTGCATACTTTAATAGATTTATTTACAAAGATTGAGAACATTTGAAGCATCCTTTTGTGGTTCTGAAGTGCTTTTCGGTACGTTGTCCCTTTGAGGAGGTTATTAAGAAGTGGACCTCGCCTCCCGTGGTGGATCCCCCTATTTTGAGGTTAATTAAAGCAGCTGTGATACTGGTGGAATAGTCTCCCTCTTTTAGGGGATCCTGCAGACTGCTGGGCAGAATTGGTCGCCCGCTCTACCATTGCGGGGTAGGTGTGGCGGCCAGTGTTGGCCACAGCCCTGGTGTCTCAAACGCTTACTGAATGGACCACAGTTCTGTAGCAAACCTTGTCCACCAGAGAATTGGATCGGGTGTATGTGGATCTGACGGACCAGTTGGTCCAGGGCCTGAAGTATGCACAATAGGATGCTGCTCTGCTCCTTTCCAAGCTCTAAATCTCCGCGGGGGTGCTTCGGCGGGTGCTTTGGCCAAAATGCTGGTCTACGGATCTGCCCTTCAAGGGAGACTGTCTCTTTTGGTGCTACCTTGGAAGACCTAATCAAGAGTACCTTTCTCCCACAGGCCAGGAAGTGGATTGAACTGTCAGAAGTCCTGGCCTTTACTGCTCACACAAGGCATTCATTTCCCTTGGCTCCTCTAACAAGGGCTCCATGCTCTTTAAGGCCCCTGCGGGTGGACAAACAAGTCCACCAAGCCTGCGGACAAGTCCTCTTTAGTATGATGGTTTGTCCCCACCCGTTTCCAGGGTGGGGAGAGGGTCATTTTTTGGGCCCATGGACCTCCCCTCATTCCAGGCACATGGCTCTCCGAACTGGTTATGGCCAGGGACAGGATAGAATTTTTTTTTTTTTTTTTTTTTTTTTTACACCAGAGAAACTTTTCCCCTCCATTATTTGCTTACCGCCATCGTGCCTTTTGGTGTCCACCATGAAGGTAGTTCCATAAGTGAGTTCTGCAGTGGGAAATCCTGTTGACATGGAACAATTCTTACGCTTCCCTAGACAACCAGATTTGTCTAAGCCATTGGACGAGGACCTCTCCACTGGTGGCTCTAGTTTCCTCCCCTACAGACCCAGAGGTTTTTTCCTTTCTCCCAACGTCCTGTGTCTCTAGACCACTAGATGAATCTTCTGGGGGCTTTCAGTCACAGTGCCACTGCAGTGGCCTATGTCAACCACCAAGGTGGAACGAGCAGTGCGGCAGCGGTGCTGGAGGCATCACACATTTTGCAGTTGTGGAACAGCATGTTCTGTCTGTAACCTTCCGTTCCACAAAAGATGGTGTTGGATTGTCACCTGAATGAGGACATTGTCCTGCCTTTTTTGTGTCCACGGTCCTCTCACCCTAAGGAGTGTTGCATTCCTTAGATGTGGTCCGGGTGGATTTGTGTGGGCCTGTCTGCTGTGTCCTCCTTCCAGAGATTGGATTCTTTTTGTGTTCACGGACGGCCCAAGAAAGGTCTGGCGGCCTACTCTGCTGCTTTATCCTGTTGGCTTCAGCAGTCGATTTGCACTAATGTAAGCCATTAAGGGTTTTGGGCTCCTTCCTTCCCTGTTGCAGCACACTCCACCAGGGCAATTGGTGCCTCCTGGGCATTTAGACCTTGGGCATCTGTCTCAGGTTTGCAAGGCGGCTTTCTGGTTATCTGCACACTGGTAAAAAATGATTTGGCATCTTCAAATGCTTGTTTGGGCCTCAAGGTTTTGCAGGCCACTGTTTAAGATTGCTTGTTTTTGGTTTGTCCACCCCTTAGACACTGCTTTGGGACGTCCCTATGGTCAAGAATCCGAAGAGCTGTGTCTGTCAATGAATGTGAGGGAGAACTGAATTTTTGTTCACCATAAAATCCCCTTCTTGGAGTTCATTGACTGACACAGCACCCATCCCTCTATTTTGGAATTTATACTTCTGACGCTTTGTGACTTAACTCGCTTGCCTATAGCAGAGAGGGGGTATATACCAGCTAGGACTGCCCATAGGTGGTGCTGTTCTTCTGCCTAGTGTCCTACTCCTGTAGGTGGAGATATAAACCCTGTGGTCAAGAATCAGAAGAGCTGTAGGTCAAAACTCAGAGGGAATTTATGGTGAGTAACAAAAATCCAGTTTTTATATTGTAAAATGAGCTTGATCAGTGGGGAAAGAAAATAGAATTTGGGGGTATATCACTTGAGGGATCATCACCCAGGCAGAGGTTCTGATTCCCCTATATAGAGCTTTGGTTATCACTGGAGGCATCACCAGCAGGGGGGAGGTTGTCTGAAGTCCCCTATATTAAGTTTTAGTTGTCACTAGGGGGAGCCTCAGCAGGAGGAAGGAGGTCTTGATTCCTTCCAATTTGAGATCTTTAGTTAGACCTTTATGTCCAGTTCTGGAGATTTGCTTGCATAAAGATATTGACACAAACTAGCAGGAGGAAAGTTCACACCTAACCTTGGAATGTAATTTACTGAGAGTAGTTGACGCTTGGAACAGACTTCAAAAGAGGTCAACAGTAAGTGAATTTAAAAATGCTTGGGACAAACCTAAATCTATTGGTCAGAAAAGGAAAATATAATCAAAGGGGCAGTGTTAATTTTGACATCAAATTTTCAGTTTAGTTTTAGTCGGTCTTTTGAATAAAATGCAGTTTGTCATATTTTAGTCGTCTGAATTGTATTTTAGTTGACTAAAATCTAATGGGTTTGGTTGAATTGTAATTCATTATTTAAACCTTTCTCTAGAATTGCCAAACTCCTTATACTCCCATATACTCATGGGGTAAAAATCTGATCACGTTATTCATGGTATTAGGCCAATTTTACACTGACCGATCGGGTCTGCCTGTCACACCTAATCAGACCATCCATGGCTCTATATGGAGCAACAGATGTCAGCGGACCTATGTCTGCTGACACCCGCCGGCATCCGGTCTGCTAAAAACAGATGAATGGGGATCCGTCCAGCAGATCGGATGAGTCGGATGGAAACAGACAAGCTGGCGGAAATACAGAATCACATACTTATAAGCAATTCTGCCCACAGCTGCCCCCCCCTGTAGTAGTAAAAGTGCTATAGGGCGGTCAGCAAGTGGTTAAATAAATAATTACTCAAAGCAAGGTCAGCCTGTAAACAAAAGAATTGGTGAATGTATAGCCAAAACTCATTGATCATTGTGAGGGCCTAACTAAAATTTTAGAAGTTGCACCTCAAAAGGTGTGAAGGCTTCCAGTGGATATATTCGGTTGATAGCTAAAAATTCCCTTCACTTCAAGATTTCCACAGCACAAAAATGCACACAGCACAAAAATTTAATCTGGGGGTTTTAATCCTTTTCTACATTTCATAAAACCTAAAGAAAAATTGTATACACAGTGGGGAAAATAATGATTGGATCCCCTGCGGATTTTGCAAGTTTGCCCTCTTACAAATTAATAAAGAGTCTATAATTTTTATCTTGGGTGTATTTTAAATGATAAACAGAATGTCAACCAAAAATCCAGACAAAACACATGATAAAAAGGTTATAAACTGAGTTGCAGTTCAGTGAGTAAAATAAGTATTTGATCCCCCAGCAAAACATGACTTAGTGGAGAAACCCTTGTTGGGAAGCACAGAGGTCAGACGTTTCTTGTAGTTGGTCACCAGGTTTGCACACATCTCAGGAGGGATTTTGGTCCACGCTTTACAAATCGTCTCTAAATCCTTAAGGTTTCTTGGCTGTCGCTTGGCAACTTGAAGTTTCAGCTCCCTCCACAAAAATGTTTTATAGGATGAAGGTCTGGAGACTGGCTAGGCCACTCCATGACCTTAATCTGCTTCTTCTTGAGCCACGCCTTTGTTGCCTTGACAGCAAGTTTTGGGTCATTGTCATGCTGAAAGACCCATCCACGACCCATTTTCAGTGTTCTGGCTGAGGGAGGAAGGTTCTCATCCAGGATCTTACAATACATGGCCCCGTACATTGGTTCCTCAATGCGGCAAAGTCAGCCTGTACCTTTTTAGCGGAGAAACCGCCCCAAAGCATGTTTCCACCTCCATGCTTGACTGTAGGGATGGTGTACTTAGGGTTATAGTCAGCATTTTTCTTCAAACACAGCGAGTCGAGTTAATGCCAAAGAGCTCAATTTTGGTTTCATCTGACCACAGCACTTTCTCCCAATCCTTTTCTAAACTACTTCAGCCCCGGAAGATTTTGCTGCTCAATGACCAGGCCATTTTTTGCAATACGGCACTGCAGTGCTTTGACAATGGCGCGGTCATCTCTGCAGTTTTTATTTTTTGTGTTATAAACAAAGAGTGACAATTTTGAAAAACACAATTTTGTTCTTTTTCGCTATAATATCTCCCAATTTGTTTTTAAAAAAAGCTAATTTTTTTTTTCAGTTTAGGCTGATATGTATTCTTCTACATATTTTTGGTAATAAAAATCGCAATAAGCGTATATTAATTGGTTTGCGCAAAAGTTATAGCGTCTACAAAATAGGGGATAGCTTTATGACATTTTTATTAATTTTTTTTTTTTTACTAGTAATGGCAATCTGCGTCTTTTTTTTTTTTTTTTTTTGAGACTGTGACATTATGGTGGACACTTTTGACACATTTTTGGGACGACTGACAATTATACAGCGATCAGTGCTATTAAAAAAATGCACTGATTACTGTATAAATGTCACTGGCAGGGAAGGGGTTAACACTAGGGGGCGATCAAGGGGGTTAACTGTGTTCCCTAGTGTGTGTTCTAACTGTAGGGGGAGGGGACTGACTGTAGAAGGGCACAGATTGTGATTCCTAGCTATTAGGAACTCACGATCTGCCTCTCAGAACAGGGATGTGTGTGTTTACACACACACACACATCCCTGTTCTGCCTCTCGTGCCCGCGATTGCATGTGGCCGGCGTTCTTTGCGACCGCCGGCCACGAGCATCGGCACCCCCGCAGTGCAGCGGTCGTGCGCGCGCCTGCTATCCCACTTAAATGAGCCGACATACAGCTACGACGGTTCGTGGAGTCGTGCCGACCTCCTGCAGTATGACGGCGGCTGGTTGGCAAGTGGTTAATCATTAAGATGTTCATTTCCAAACTGCAGACGGCCCTGTACATGTGCCTTCTTAAAGGGGGACCTTGCGGGTGCTGCAAGATTTCAGTCCATGGCGGTGTATTGTGTTACCAATGGTTTGTTTGGTGACTGTGGTCCCAACTGCCTTGAGACCGTTCACAAGCTCCTCCCGTGTAGTTTTGGGCTGATCTCTTTTATTTTTTTTTTACATGATCAACCTTACCCCATGAGGTGAAATCTTGCATGGAGCTCCAGACCGAGGGCAATTGATGGTTATTTTGTATTTCTTCCATTTGCGAATCGCTCCAACAGTTGTCTCCTCCTCACCAAGCTTCTTGCCGATGGTCTTGTAGCCCATTCCAGCCTTGTGCAGATAAACAATCTTGTCCCCGATGTCCTTTGACAGCTCTTTGGTCTTGCCCATGATGGTGAGGTTTAATCGGGAGAGATTCTTTGGACAGGTGTCTTTTATACACATAACGAGTTGTTAGGAGCACCTTCTTACATTGACAGGACTAATCTGTGTACCACATGAGCACATAGTGTAGCCAGTCTGTGGGAGCCAGAATTATTATTGGTTGAGGATCAAACACTTATTTTACTCACTGAACTGCAACTCCATTTATAACATTTTGTATCACGTGTTTTGTTCTGGATTTTTGGTTGATGTTTTGCCTCATTTAATAAATTTCCCCACTGTACATGAACCTTAACTTTGTTGTCCCATTGCTCGTGCTGCTGATCTTTGCTGTCTTGAAGAGCTATGCTTGCTAAAATCTTCAGCATCCAACATGTCCAGGAGTTTTGGATGCCTGGTCCCCCTCTTCTGCCTTCTACATCACTTAGGAACACCTCGTTAATGAAGGCCCTGGCAGAATGAAGCACGCAGTGGTGGAAGTTGGCTTTTAATGGTCGTTCAAGAATGATCATTCATCAAATCTGCTTACATTTGTGCTTTGACATCCCCCTTCTTCTTTTCTTAACAGGAAACAAGTGTCGGCGACTAAAGCCGAAGCGGAAAAGGATGGCGTGAAAGTCCCAACCACCCTGGCAGAATACTGCATTAAAACCAAAGTGCCTTCTAGTGATAACAGCTCAGACTTGCTCTACGACGACTTGTACGATGACGATATAGACGACGAAGACGAGGAGGAAGAGGACGCTGACTGTTATGACGACGACGATTCTGGGAACGAGGAGTCGTGACGCCCTCATGCATCCTTTTTTCTCCCTTCTCACGGCCTGAAACGACCCTTTTAGACCTTCCTGCTCTCTGTCCCTCGGCCTCTCCTGCTGCCCTCCTCCCCTGCTGATTCAGGCCACTAATGGAGTAGTGTTGGCCTTGCAGATCTCCTGCTGTCCTGAGCTCTAGGATATAAAGAGGACCAGTCTTCTGGCATATTTGTGGACTTGGCTCCATTTTTTTTTTTTTTTCTTTTTTCTTTTTCCCCCCTGGACCTATCACGGAGACACAATGGATAGGAAAAAGGCACGTCACGGAGTGTATGCCGCACCAACCTGCTAGCGTTGGTGCAAAACTTTTTTTTTTTTTTTTTTGTTTTACTTTTTATTTCATAGAAATGACTCTCTCCTGTTTATATACCTTTAAGATATATTTCAAAAAGTGAAAAAAAAAATTGCAAAAACTTTGAAAGTCACAGCTTTTGGTTTTACATTCATTTAAATTGCAGCGGTGGTCTTGAGTGAGACCTTACGCCCCCCCTCCCCCTTTTTTTTTTTCCTGCAAAACTTGTATCCCAAGGGCAGCTGGCTTTTTTTTGAATACTGAGTGCTACAAAAACTCATAAATAGTGGAAAACGACAGGTTCAAGCCCAGGGATAGAGTGACTTACCCCCCCCTTCCAATGACGTGTGTATCATGTTATGTTTACCTCAATCACACCCCACCCACCCCCTATTCCCAAACCCATACCCCCCCCCCCCCCGTCTCCACAAACAAGGTATCAACCTGTGAAGAGGCTGCATTCACAACACCAAGTCTCCTGTCCGTCGCGACCAGCTGCTAAAGGGTTGGAGTATGCTCACTACTACTTCTAGTACTACTGCTGCTGTTTGTGCTGATGGCTTTTTTTTTTTTTTGTGATGTCATTAAGGGTTTGAAAAAAAAAAAATCTATATAGAGCTATAAGAAGCAGAGTATACAACGGGAGGGTGCATTTTGGTATGCGGCACAGTTTTTAAAAACAGAGTTTTGTTGCTATATCCTTTAGACTACCGAAAGTTGTCTGTGTGCAAGAGGTCACGGCTTTGCAAAGGTTTTCTTTTTTCCTTTTTTTTTTTTTGTTGTCGTTTATTTCCTTCTTTAGCTTTTGTAATTTTTTTGACCTTTTTTTTTTTTTTAATTTTTTTTTTCTTTAGACTTTTTAATTTTTTTATTTTTATGTCTGTGCAGCACCCTTGTCATCTTAAAAGTTGCAGGGCTCTTGTGGTATGTATGTTTGTGGGTGTCTGTCACTGTTAAGCAGAAGAGGACAAATAAAGCGAGATGTGAAAATCCACTGGTCATCCTTATCTAAGCGGTTATTTAAAATTGGTGAAGGGGTCACATGGAACATATGTACGCACTTTGTGAGCATTTGGTTGAATCTGCATTATTTTTAATTTTTTTTAAAGAAAATGTGATTGGTTGAATTAATATTGTACTGACTTTTTTATATAACTTTTTTTTAACCACTTCAATACAGGGAATTTTCACCCCCTTCCTGCCCAAGCCAATTTTCAGCTTTCAGCGCTGTCGCACTTTGAAAAACAATTGCGCAGTCATGCAACACTGTACACAAATGAAAATTTTATAAATTTTTCCCCACTAATATAGCTTTCTTTTGGTGGTATTTGATCACCCCTGCAGTTTTTATTTCTTGTGCTATAAACAAAACAAGAGTGACAAGTTAGAAAAAAAACACTATTTTTTACTTTTTGCTATAAATATCCAATTTTTTTTTTTTATATTTTTTCCTCAGTTTAGGCTGATACGTATTCTTCATGTTTTTGGTAAATATTGCAATAAGTGTATATTTATTGGTTCGTGCAAAAGTTATAGCGTCTACAAAAAAGGGATAGATTTTTTTTTTTTTTTTTTACTAGTAATGGTGGTGATCTGCGATTTTTATCATGACTGTGATATTGCGGCGGACACATCGGACACTTTTGACACATTTTTGGGACCATTCACATTTATACAGCGAGCCGTGCTATAAAAAATGTATAAATGTGACTGGCAATGAAGGGGTTAACCAGGAGGGGGCGCTGTAGGGGTTAATTATGTTCTTAAGGAGTGATTCCATCTGTGGGGGGGGACACACACAAGGGGAGGAGACCGATCGGCGTTCCTCTGTACAAGGAACACACCATCGGTCTTCTCTCACCTGGCAGGACGTGGATCTGTGTGTTTACACACACAGATCCACGGTCCTGCTCAGTTACCGGGCAATCGCGTGTGCCTGGCGGACATCGTGGCCACCTGGCACGCACACCGGGACTTGAGTGACGCGGCGGGCGCTTGCGAGCCCCCTGGGGGGCCTGGAAGGCGGTCACGTCATATGATGGCGGCCCAGGATAACAGCTGCACCGTCCCGCCGTTATAATGACAGTGGGCGGGCAGCAATTGGTTAAAGGTGCTGTAAATTTGGATGCATCTATCAATGGGTGCAGTCAGGTTCGTTACATAAGCAGGCTCTTCCCGCCGAGTAGTGCAACATAGTGATTGTACTTTATAGCTCATTGGATGGATTAGTCAGACTCTGGACATGGTGGAGCCACATCTGCTGAAGACCTTAATTCAGCGTTGTCCAACTCTATTTCATCACAGGCCGCATCTGCATTATGGTTGCCCTCTAAGGCCCAAATGTATCTGTAAGACTAGTTGTCCAGAGCACCCCCCCACCACCAGAAGTCAAGAGTCCCTCACCATTTCTTACAGTAGTGCAATACTTTTACCTTGTGCTGCTGCTGGGAAGCAGAAAGTGCAGGGTCTGGAGGACGAGCAGTGAAGGGGCTGAAGACTGGTGAATAAGCTGCAGCTGCATGGAGGAGTGCAAGATCTGGTAGAGGAGATCTGTCATCCTCTGCTGCTGAGACAAGGAGGGGGTGGAGACGACGGGGGGGTGCCACAGCTGCAAGAGGTGTGAAGGGCCACATGAAATAGCCTGGTGGGCTGCATTCGACCTGCAGGCCTTGTGTTTGACACATGTGCCTTGGTCGGTGCTGACTTTCATTAACTTCACTTAAGCCTAGTACAACCGATCAGAAAATCGCGCACAACGCTGAAAACCCTATTTTTGGTGGATAATTTTTTTGGCAGCTGAAATTTCGGTGCATCTCTAAATACAATACATCCCTTCTGAATTTTTATCCTGTCATGAGAATTTTTGGAAATTTAGTAATCCCCTTCATTTTTGATTATGGAGACTAGCATGGAAAAAAGAAAAAAAAAAAAACTGGACGGTCATTCGTCCGATAAACTGTGTAGCAGAGGAACTAAATATAGGAAGCTGTGCTCAAAACAAAGGCAGGGAGAAGGCAACCAACTAGTCATTGCCTGTGGTCTCCCTGCAGCTGATCTTTTTCATTATAGACTTACCATGCCTTGTTCTGTGTAGGTGGTCATCTTGGTAGAGTAGCAAGGCTTTGCTTTCTCATGCGTGCCTCCTGACTAATTTATTAGGTTTATATTTCTATAGTGCTTTCCCCCTGTGGGCTCAAAGTGCTTCTCCTGCTATTGAGGCAGCCATCTTGGGTGCACTCAGACTATCATACTAGGACAATTTTAGACAGGAGTCGGTTAACTTACCAGCATGTCTTTGGAGTGGGGGAGGGAAACTAAATACATGGAAGAATTTCATGCAAACCGGTAGAGACTGTCCTGACCAGGACTTGAGTTGAAGACTCCAGTGCTGCAAGGCAGAGTGCTAACCATTAGGTCACTGTGCTGCTAACTGGTGGGAGGCACCAGGAGAGGTGGAGGAAGCGCAGATTTAAAATGAAGCAGGGAGATTTTTTGCTCTGCAGTTGCTTTGGTACAGCTCTCTCCAGCAATGAGAACGGTAAGCAGCACAAGTGATTTTAAGTTAATCTCTCTCCAAATCAAAGACTAGCAGTCAGAGGCAACAGTACCCTAGATCTCACACTACAGATATACAGCTATGAGGCTGGTAGACACAGGAATGCCTAGACACGCTCTCACATAGCAGGAAGTGCACTGCTATTTTTCAGGAGGAATTCCAGACCAAAGGTACCGTACTTTTGTTCTTCCCCGAGGGGCGAAATCTTAATTTTCCCTGTAACATCACATTTTATTTCCATTCCATTTTAAATCCTGCCCCTTTTTCCAGCAAGCCCTAATCATTGTTCAGTGTTTCATTGCAAGTGCCAAAAGGGGTTCTACCATGACCTAGTTTGCCAGTAAATATGTGACCATGATCATGCTGTGAGGAACGCCATATAGTTTGTGATCCTCTTGTAAGGTGTTGGAAATATTCCTCAGATTTTGGTCCATAGTGACATGATGGCATCACGCAATTGCTGCAGATTTTTTGGCTGCACATCCATGGTGCAAATATCCCATTCCACCACATCCCAAAGGTGAAAGTCTATCGGATTGAGATCAGGTGACTGTGGAGGCCATTGGAGTACAGTGACCTCATTGTCATGTTCAAGAAACCAGTGGTGAGATTTGAGCTTTGTGACATGGTGCATTATCCTGCTGGAAGGAGCCGTCAGAACATGGGTAAACTGTAGTCATAAAGGGATGGACATGGTCAGCAACAATACTCAGGTAGGCCGTGGTGTCTAAATGATGCTCAATTGGTACTAAGGGGCCAAAAGTGTGCCAAGAAAATATCCCCCACACCATTCCACCACCAGCCTGGACCGTTAATACAAGGCAGGATGGATCCATACTTTCATGTATACACCAAATTCTGACCCTACCATATGAATGTTGCAGCTGAAATTGAGACTCGTCAGACCGGGCAATGTTTTTTTTTTCCATCTTTTATTGTCCAATTTTGGTGAACCTGTGTGAATTGTATCCTCAGTTTCCTGTTCTTAGCTGACAGGAGTGGCACCCGGTGTGATCTTCTGTTGCTGTACTGCCCATCTACTTCAAGGTTTGATGTGTTTTGTGTTCAGATTCAGTTTCTGTTGCCTTTCTATCAACTGTAACCAGTCTGCTCATTCTCCTCTCACATCAACCAGTTATTTTCCTCCACACAACTGCCGCCCACTGGATATTTTCTTTTTCGCATTATTCTCTAAATCTGAGATACAGTTGTGCTTGAAAATCCCAGTACCTCAGCAGTTTTTGAAATACTCAGACCAGCCTGTCTGGCACCAACAACCACGCCACGTTCAAAGTCACTTAAATCCCCTTTCTTCCCCATTATGATGCCCAGTTTGACCTTCAGCAAGTTGTCTTTACCACATCTAGGTCCCTAGATGCATTAAGTTAATTGGCTGATTAGCAGTTTGTGTTACCAAGCAATTGAACAGATGTTTGTTTGTTTTTTGTTTTTGAAGGAGACAAAACCCTACCAAAGATGCACCCAAAACACATACGTGCATTTTTCATGTGCTCCCATTGAAGTCTCTGGGGCCAAAATCACACCTTCCTGCACCTTTTCCAGAAATGTACTGTAGGAAAATGCATAGTTGTGAATAGGCCTCCCTAGAAAATGTTAATGTCTGTAGCACGTTTGCTGAAGCGCAACAACGCACTGCAAATTGCAGAAGTAAGTGTAAGGTTTGTGGTCACAGGGAAAACCGTTTTTAATTCAATCTTGTTTTATTGAGAAAAGAAGAATGTACGGTAAAAAGTTAATAACACAAAAATAGAAATGGACATCATTGCAATACTGGTATACCTATCGTCTCATGGTTTGGACAATTTGTGAACTTTAATTTAGTTTTGTATATAAGCCTGTATAGCTATATCGTCTAACCTGACTTATTAAGGGTAGGTGAGCACCACTATCCACTCAATAAGCAGCGTCCACCCAATATAAACAAGCTAGGGCTTTTGTTGCTGTGCTAAACGCGTTCTCTGAGGAGGAAGCTCTGTGTGCGCCACACTATCGATCTGATGAGACTAGAGATTATGATTCAAGTGATCGTGTAGCACTGCAACATATAGAGGGAAAGGAAAAAAGGAGAGTGGGGATAGAGGGGACAAGGAAGTAAGGAATATAGATATTAAGCGTAAGACATTCCACTCTGGTTACACAGTTGCGTTGGTGGAGTCCTCTGTAGCCCATGGAATAAATTCCGTGGAGTAACGAAACTTAGACCCACGAGGTCCAGGTCTTGGAGAATTGCTCCTCTTTACCCGTTTCCTGCGACAAAATTCGTTCCAATCTATTGATTTGGTCCACTTCAATTGCCCAATCCCCCAGAGAAGGCATGCTTGTCGACTTCCAATGTCTGGACAGAACCGTTCTAGCTGCCACCAGAAAGTGGCGCAGAATGTCTTTTAGAGGATCTTTTGCCAGAACCTCCGTAAAGGGGGGCATTCCTACCAAATGTGGGATAAAGTTCCCCTGGACGAGAAACGCCAGCAGGTATCCGGGAGCGCCGGTTTTATCCAGTGTAATGTCGAAGGGCATCTGTACCAATGGGTCACCAACTTGAATCCTTTTTCTTGCGATTTGGAGGCTAAGGATATTTTGTGAGTCAGAATGAAGCACTTTTGCCAAACTACAGGTGACATGGAGTGACTCAAATCTTCCTTCCAGGCCTGTGTGTATGGGGGGGGGGGGGGTCAGGATTATAGACCATATGTATGAGAGAGTATAGTTGAGAGACCACATGCGTAGGGGGGTCAGTCTGAAACGGCATGCTTTCCAAGTCTTAAGTCAGTAAGTATATCGGGCAAGGATGGGAAGGTTCGAATAAAAGATATCACCTGTTGCCTCTGCAGCCAGTGTGTCGAAGTATGGGAAGATGGGCCGGAGGAAACGTCTTGAATCAGAAGAATCTGAACGCAGGACTTGGGCAAGTAGTCTGTGGTCCTCCTTACACCAAGGGCCAAAACTCGCTCCCTGTAGGGCCGGTGGAAAAACCGGAGTTCCAAACAGTGGGGTCATGGGTCCTTTCAGAGGAGATGGTGTCTTGGAGGAATTCATTTGGGTCCAAATTTGTATGGTTTGTCAGGTGAGGTCACTCCATGGGGTATCCCCCCTTTCAAGAATTCAGTAGGTGTCCACGGTAGGGCGCGGAGATCTACTGAATTGAGATGGCTCTCTATTTGTACCCATAATTTGGTGGAGGAATGTTGGAACCAGTTAAGTATACTTGTGAGTACTGCTGCTCTATAGTATATAGAGGCATCTGGAGCTCCAGCTCCCCCATGAATCTTGGGGAGCGATAGTCCCATAGCGTATCTGATGATGTCAAGAAGAGCCCCCCCAGGATAAAGGAGAACAGTTGGTGGAGCTTCTTACAGAAACCAAGAGGGTATTGAAATGGGAATTGTCTGGAACAAATAGAGAAACCGAGGGAGGACGTCCATTTTTAGAGCATTCACCCTGCCTAGCCATGATAGGCATTTCTTCGTGTGGTTTGATAGATCTGCCTTGGTTCTAATCAGAAGGGGAGCATAGTTCAGAGAGAACAATTGGAACCTTTCTGTGGGTATTTGGATTCCGAGATAACGGATGGAAGTGGAACCTGTTTTAATGGGAAACTTAATGTAGACTTGGCGGAGGGCCTCCTGGGACAAAGATGTTCAGGATTTCTGACTTGGTATGATTCACTTTGAAATTGCTCAGCTTCCCAAACCTCGTGAATTCCCGCACAATATGTGGTAAAGATAGATGAGGTTGGGTTACAAACATTAACAGGTCATCCGCAAAAAGCCATTTTGGAATGAATAGGGCCTTTCGATACACCCGAGATGTTAGGGTTGTTGCGCAAGGCAATTGCCAGGTGTTCCATGACAAGGACATGGAGAAGGGGAGATAGAGGGCAACCTTGTCGTGTCCCGTTATGGATGGAAAGTGTAGGGGATAATAAGCCATTCATCCGAATTCTAGCAGAAGGAGAGGAGTAAAGGGACATAATTCGGGATAGCATTTTGGGGCCCAGACCTATCTGTTTCAGAGACAATTGGAGGAATTGCCAGTCGACCCGGTCAAATGCCTTTTCCGCATCGACTGTCAAAAGCAAAAGGCATAGAGGGACATCATGGGTGCGTGCATAATCGGTAAGAAGCAGGGTTTTCAGGGTGTTATCCCTTGGCTTGCGACCACTTACAAAACCCACCTGGTCTAGGTGTATGAGGCAGGGGAGCAGCGGCTGTAATCTAGTGGCTAAAATTTTGGCATATTTTCAAGTCCACTCCTATTAACAATATGGGCCTATAAATAGCGCACAAAGTAGGGTGGAAAACAGTTTTTGTGGCAGGACCACACTATTAAAGTGTCACTAGACCCACATCGTAAAAAAACTCTCCATAAATAGTGTATTATATGCTGTTCATACTGTTCGCCATCCCTGCTATAGAGTCACATATGTGGGTGTATACTCAGTGGTAAATGACAGCCAGCTCCCTCCCTCCTTCATGTCCACCAGCCAGCTAAACACAATGGGGGGTGGGATATTACATGTAGATTATTAGTGGCTTCACCTCCCTCTTGTTCCAAGACACAGGCTGGAGGGACGTGAAATCTGCCCACACCATGTTATTGCCAAAAATAAAGATTTGTTTTCAAATATAATATTTTGTATGGCAATTTAAAACCGTTTATTGAGGATTTATTTTTACTCTGTACTCCAGAAGCTTTTTTTTTTTTTTTTTTTTTAATGTGACCAGCAGCAGAAGACTAGAAGCTCCCCATGCTTATATTTAACTGCAGCCAGGCTGGGGGAGTCATGTGACAGCTGGATATCGATTAGGAAAAAGATACTTAAAATAATTACAGTGCAATCCTCCACATACACAAATTGAAGGGACGATGTAAATTAATACCTTCACGCCATCTTCTTCTTAAACTTCGGGAGCCACAGGCTGATTCACTGGCTGCTGTCACGCGGACAGTCTTCTCGCCTTACGTACAGGTTCTGGGCCTGGTGGTGTCCACCTTCAAGGCAGCTCCATTTGCACAGGCCTGTACGGGGCTCCTTTAGCAGGTTCATTTCAACAGGAAGATACCAAGGTTCCTGGTGTGGTCACGGGCTCCTCTGATAGATGCCGCAGTCGTCCTAGTGCCACTGTGAGGCCAATACCTTCCTCTTCTCAATCTTCTGCGGTTCCTGTGAAGGATCGAGGGCTAAGGTCTTCTGGTCATGCTGGTGGCTGTAAAATGTCCCTTGAGAGCCAACTCTCAGAGAGGACCAGTTGCCCCAAGGGCTGAACTTCCATCCTGCTTTACAGTTGCTGGTTTTGATGGTTTGGCTGTTTGAAAGCCAGGTACTGAGAGAGAGGTTTGTCTGGATCAGTGATCCCTACTATGTTAAAGGTGAGGAAGTTGACTTTTAGCAAGATATACCATCGTATGTGAAAAGCGTACATTTCTTGGTGTGATTCGATTGTAGCTCATCCTCGCTCCTTTTCTGTGGCTCGACTGAACCTACATTCAGTTCAACAAGTGGCTCCGCCTGTACGGTCTCTTTTGCCACCGTGGGACTTAAATTTCGTGCTCTCGATTTCTTCAGAAGCCTCCATTTGAGAATATTCGGGAGATTTCCTTGCCTACGTTGTCCCAGGGTGTCGGCATTATCCTGTCATACTCCCTATTTTGGTGGTCCACAGTCCCTGTCTATCGTTCCTGTCTCGGACTTCCATTTTGAATGAGGACATTGGGGTTGATTTTATTAAAGGCAATCCGCTTTGCACTACAAGTGCAGTTGCTGTAGATCTGCGGGGAAGATCTGAAATGAGGAGAAGCTCTGCTTATTTTATTATCCAATCATGTGCAAGCAAAAATGCTGTTTTTAATTGTCCTTGCATGTCCCTCTCAGATCTACAGCGACTGCACTTCCAAGTGCACTTGCATTGCAAAGTGGATTTGCCTTAAGGAAGGCAACACAATGGGGTTTATTTACGAATGTCCCAAGCTGGCTCATCCCAAGGAATTTTGCTTTGCATGCCTTGGATGGTGGTTCAAGTGATTTGAGTGTATCTGGCAGCCATGGAGTCCTTTCGGAGGTCAGATTCGCTTTTTGTGGTTACATAAGGACCAAGAAAGAGCTGGCCTCTTCTTCAGCTACCATCTCCAATAGATCAGACAGACGGTGACTCAGGCCTATTCTATTTAAAGGTCGAGTTCCTCCTTTCTCTGACCCAGCGTATTCTACTCGGGCACTTAGTGCTTCTTGGGCCTTCCGTCATCAATTGTCAATATCTCAGGTTTGCAAGACGGCCACTTGGTTGTTGGTGCAGTAAGAAACAAAGAAAGGAGGCGCCTCTGGGTGCAGACTTAAAAAACATTTTAAAAGGGCAGCAACGGAGATCGCACTCACATTTAGGTTGAGTTAAAAAGGCATATGAGAGTCCCAGGTGTAACTGAAGGGGTCCGTGAGGTCAATCATCCCTGCCATGGATGTGTAATCAGACTGGTCTTCAGATGCGCTGTGTCCACCGGCCGGCAACGATGGAGGAGTACCAGAATGAGGCTTGGAAGGCAAACAGCAATCCAGACGAGGGGCGATGACATCGCGCACATGCAACGTGTTTCCTGAGTCGGCAAGCCGTGAATGGCATGACAGCTGCACTCCTTTTGTCAAGCTCAACAAAGCTTGTTGCTGACCGGTGGACACAGCGCATCTGAAGACCAGTCTGATTACACATCCATGGCAGGGATGATCGACCTCACGGACCCCTTCAGTTACATCTGGGACTCTCATGTGCCTTTTTAACTCAACTTAAATGTGAGTGCAATCTACGTTTCTGCTCTTTTTATTAAAATTGTTTTTAAGTCTGCACCCAGAGGCGCCTCTTTTCTTTGTTTCTTACAGTGCTTTTTGGGAATATGGTTTCCATTCCCACTGGAAGGCTGCCATGAATGTGGGCTCCATACCTCATCATTGACACTATGCACACCATCATGGACTATTACTATTCTTATTTTTTCTTACCCCTTGTTCTAGTTCATCATTTTATATGCACAATATTGTCATTCATGTGGATTATTGCTTTTAACCTTTGCGCCTAACGCTTGTTATATGGTTGTTGGTGCATACTTTCACCAAATTCTACAAAGTAAATATTTTGGCATCTGTGGACGCTTCTTTTGGTCGTAAGGTTTTGCAGGCTGCTGTTTAAGAAGGGCTATGTCCTCTTGAGGGGTGTTTTTTCTTTAAATTTTTATTTCCGATGGGGCTCCTGTGTCCTGTTTGAGCTTCTGTGACCCAGTTAGGGCTCTTGTGTTTTAGCCTTGGGTTATATTCCCCACCCCTCATTTTTTTTTTTTTTTTTTCTTTTTGGCACTGCTTTTGGACGTCCCTATAGTCGGGATTAATGGAACGCTGTGTCCGTCGAACTTAAGCGAAAATAGGATTTTTGTACTCCCCGTAAAATTCAGTTTTTTTGTTTTTTTTGTTTTTTTTGAGTTCGACGGACACAGCGCTCCATTAATCCGGACTGTAGGGTTATATTGCCCTCTACAGGAGTAGTACTAGGCAGAACAGAAAGCTTAACTACGCCCATGGGCTATCCTCAGCTGGCATATGACCCCCCTCTCTCTGTAGGCATTCAATTTAGTAAAAGCAGTGTTAGAAGTATCAAACTTCTTAGAGGGGGTGGGTGCTGTGTCCGAAGAAGTTTGATACTTCTAATACTGCTTGCTACTAAACTGAATGCCTACAGCAGAGAAAGGGGTTATATACCAGTTGAGGACAGCCCATGGGCGTAGCCAAGTTTTCTGTTCTGCCTAGTCCTACTCCTGCAGAGGGCGATATAAACCTATAGTCAGGATTAATAAAGCGCTGTGTCCGTCGAACACGGAGAAACAGATTTTATGGTGAGTACAAAATTCTTTTTTTTTTTTTTTTTTTTTTTCCAGAGGGCATTTGACAGGCAGTGATAGCTGCCTTGCTGCTTGCTTTATCCCTCAAACTGCCAACCTACCGAACCGCAACTACGTGTAATGCATATGGTTGGAGGGCAGTTGTGGTGCGGCCCCTTTCACGTGAGTGGGTTATGTTGAGTGGCAGTACCGCCTGCTAAATGTGGCTTGCCATTTTAATCTTTCGCAAAGCAGCTTAGCCGCAGTATAGGCGCAGCTCTGAATGACTGCAATTTTGTCGGTGGGTGCGGTCGTGTTAATGAACCTTTAAAACAGGGATATGCAATTAGCGGACCTCCAGCTGTTACAAAACTACAAGTCCCTCATGCCTCTGGGTGTCCATGCTTGTGGCTGTCAGTCTTGCTATGCCTCATGGGACTTGTAGTTCTGCAACAGCTGGAAGCATGGGTGCTCAACCTGTGGCCCTCAAGCTGTTGCGGGACTACAAACCCCATGAGGCATTGCAAGGCTGACCAGTACAAGCATGACTCCCAAAGTAAGAGACATGATGGGACTTGTAGTTCTGCAACAGGTGGAGGGCCACAGGTTGAGCACCAATGCTTTTAAAGCAGGGATCTCCAATTACAGCTGTCCAGCTGTTGCTGAACTACACATCCCGTGAGGCATTGTAAAACTCGCATGACTAGGCATGATGGGAATTGTAGTTCCTGAACAACTGGAGGGCCAGAGTTTGGAGATGCTTTAAAGCAGGGGTCTCCAAACTATGGCCCTCCGGTTGTTCTGGAACTAAAATTCCCATCATGCGTAGTCATGTCTGTGAATGGCAGAGTTTTACAATGCCTCCTGGGACATTTAGTACTGCAACAGCTGAAAGGCCGCAGTTTGGAGATCCCTGCTTTAAAGCATTGTTCCACTTAGTGTTATAGAGCCCTATTACAGTCTGTATTCATCACCCCTGTTATTTTTCTATAGTTTAATCGTAGCCATACACACAGCCATTTGTGACCAATCTACATGTGAGCCATCATAAATGACTTCATAATCTTATGAAAGGATCTAGTAATGATGCAGCATATACACCTTATCGTTTTCTTCCAAATATTGAAAGATCAGTTTCATTTGTGACCGATTTGAAAATATGATCTGTTAAAAACACTATTGTGGTCTGTTTTCAGACATGCACATTTACTTGATCAGCCGCGATCAACAAAATTCCGCCATGGTCGCTCGACTTGACAGCCAAATCGATCAAGAGCTATCCAAGTTGATTAAATAGGAGGGTCTTTAGTTTATTTTTTTAATTTGATTTTGTATTGCTATGTGTGCGCAATTGTGTAGTCTTCCATAGAGATGACCTGGACCTTCAACACAAGCATTCCCAGGCACAGGAGAGAAATATGGCTTTATTTTTAATGGTGGATTATTATTTTTCTCTTAATCCCTTTGTGTTTACAGGCATAGGTAAAAAAAAAAAAAATTGTTGGATGACGTTTGTATTCACTGTGTAAGCTTCTCAGAAATGAACACCATGTCATTTTGGATTTTTAGCGATCGCAAACTTGGTTTAAAAAAAAAAAAAAAAGTGTCACACGTGTGCTCATTTCTGTCCTCCCCAACTTGCTCTGATCCTACCTTTTTTAAAGGACAAGTTCATGCTTTAAAAATATCTATATCTATATGTAATGCACATATTTGTGCAGTAAAAACACGTACATTTATTTTTTGAGGAGTCTACAAAGCATTGTACCCGCTATTAGTAGAACGTGGGTGCAATGTCAGGCTTCTGTAAACTTTAATGCATTAGGGCAGTCTGCCTAGTGAAGAGACTCTTAAAGGAGAAGTATGGCCAAGGCTCTTTTGGCCATACTTCTCCTGTGGGTCACAGAGGTGCACTGAGTTCTGCACTCTAAACCAGATTCAGCTGACGGCAGGATAAAGTCTGCTGTCTGACGGTCCAGGTGTCACAGGGGTCCCGACAATAAACCCTGACCGGCAGCTGGCTCAACCGCTAAGCGTGGTGCTGAGATCCTGAGGCAGCTGCCCCTGCCCCCTCCACAGGCTGGCACTCCACTGAACGCTGGAGGGGCAATGGGCAATGCACAGAACTGTGATTGATGGTCACCGCGCAGTGGAGCCGAGCACTCCGTGGCCTTTTGATTGTTCGGCTCTCAGTGTAGAGGCGGGGTGGGACAGATGCAGCATTGGAACAATTGTATTTTTTTTTTTTTTTTCCCCTCTCCCCCACTTCTCTCTTAGGAGGAGCTATGATAGAAATGCACTGAAGATCAAAATTGGAGAAAAATTTATGAACACTTTATATTACTTTTATATTATTTCAGGGGGAAAAAAAAATAATCTTTGCTGAACATTTGATGGAATTTTTGTTGGGGTGATACTATCCTAATAGAACAGTGTTTTTCAAAATGACCAAGGCACTTCAAAAAAAAAATATATATATATATATTTTGTAGAAAACGCTATGTTCAAAATTAGAGAACAGCAATGACTATAACACGGAGAAAGATAACTAACATTTCTGAGGCCCGGGTCACACAGGGGTGGCTTTTATGGTCACCCGACTCTCAAGCTGCCCCGTACAGCGCGACTTGCAAAACGACTTCTGTATAGAAGTCAATGCTAGTCGCCCCAAAGTAGTACAGGAACCTTTCTAAGTCTGATCGACTTGAGTCGCTCCTATTGGAACGGTTCGATTGTACAGAATGGAGCGTGACTTGTCAGGCGGCTAAGTCGCCTGGCAGGTCGCCCCTGAGTGAACCGGGTCTGCAGGTTACAATCAACAATTAGTAGGAAGTGTGGGGGGGGGGGGGATTGCTTTGAATGACTTCAGCACATCTGCAGCCACAGAACATCCCTAGTCTCTCGCACCACCCTGGTGTGATTTTGTTCCACTCTTCTTCCAGTCTCTTCCACAGTTCGCTGACCTGTAGTGGGTTTCTTGGCCATAACTTTGTCGCCAAGGATTTTCCAGAGTTTTTCTATTGGGTTTAGATTGGGACTCTGGGCTGGCCATTTCTTTATTTCAATGTTTTCAGTTTCAAGGAATTGCTTTACCTGTTTTGCTATGTGACGGGCCATTCTCGTGCATGAAAATTGCTGGCTGATTGGGTGATGAACGCAGGGAAGGAACCGCGTGTTGTCGAAGAAGGTTCTCATAATCCGATTGTTTTGATTTTTTAAAATTTTTTTTTTTTTTTTTTTTTTTATCATTGATTTATATCCACCCTGGTCTCATGGCACTTAAGAAGACACGTGGCCACCCAATGAAGTTGGATGAGAAGCAGTTTACTCTTAAAGGGGTTGTAAACCCTCGTTTGTTATTTAAAAAAAAACATGTTTTATATTTGCCTCCATAGAATGCATTAAAGTGAAAAAACATGAGGGTTTATAACCCCTTTAAGCTATGTAGGGGGTTCTTTACAGTTTGAGCATTAAAGGAAAAGTACAGCCAAAGCTTGTTTGGCTGTACTTCGCCTATGGGTCACAGGAGTGCAATTCGTTTTTTCCACCAGATCCCTAGACCGACACCTGGCTCAACCTCTCACCGAGCCGCTGAGAGCCTGAGCTGGCCGCCCTCGTCCCCTCCACAGCTCAGCACTCCAGTGAGTGAGGAAGGGGCAGAGCAGAGAGCTGTGACCGACAGTCACCAGCTCTCTGCTCGGGGAGCTGTGAAAACCAAGTGATCGGCAGTGTTTGCTTGATTCTCAGGGGGACAGATGCAGCATTGGGCTGATGCTGCGTCCACCCAGGCAAGCATGAATCTAAAAACAAAAAACAGAAACCCATACTTCTCTTTTAAGGACGCGGCGCTCCCTTCCACAATTGGTAGTGTCAGCAGGGAGTGTTGATAATTTTGAGAAAAAAACAAAAACTTGGGCATCTTGGCGACCAAAATATACACGGATATGGTAGAGTCCTAAATTCATACATACTCGTATACCCACAGGCTATCCAAAATCCACTACTACTTTATGGGAGAATTCCCAGGAGTTCATGTGGTCAAAGAGAATGTTCTTGTTTCACTGTGAAAGCCTCTAAGCCATAATGCAAACTGCCTTGTAATCAGTTGGGTAATGTAATAAAACACTTGTGCAGCACTTTAAACTGTCATACAGCTGCTCTGTCACATGTAACGGCTCTTTCATCTGCTGTTGTCACCTGACAATATGCTGCCCCCCCCCCAAATCACTGTCACAAGGAGCAGGTGTGACCACATGGCTATGTGATGGACAGCTGCATGTGCCTTTCATGGACGGAGATCACAGATTGACCTACAAATGAACAACACAAACAAGTTCTGTCCTAAACTGACACAACACAGAAGAATAAAAAAAATAAAAAAAGTGGTGCAACAAGTCCGAACCTTTTTCAGATAGGATTTTTTTTTTTTCCCACACACCCCTAGAATGTGGATAAGATCGGCAACCTCTCCCTCTACGTATCCGTCCTTCCTCCAGGATATGTCATGCAGCTGCTGTTAAGAAAAGATTAATCCTGAATGGTGTTTTAAAGGCTAAGTTTACCTCTTGCATAAACTGGCCCATGCAAATAAGGGGCCTCAGTAGTAGAAATTATAATATGCAGTTTGTAAAAATATTGTTTAATGCAATTTCTGTGCCTGTAGGCCCAGGGGTAATCAATTAAAATTCATGGAGGTCCAATCGGTAACGTTTTTTTTCTTCCAGCAGAGGTGCGATTTTTATGTTTATGCTAGGACTCAGATTCAGCCCCCCCCAACCTTTCAACCCTTCACATTACAGCCCCCTGTACATCAGTGTCCTCAGTCCTTCCAGACTGGCAAGTCCTTGCCTTGCCCTAAGGATCATACTTTCACCCGGTCAGGAACAAGATGGATTGCCGGCCTGTAATATTGCCCCTTTGGGCACCCACCTAGACACATAGGATAATGCATTGACTTAGCCATAGGGTGCTCTTCAGGTCCAGGGCTGTGATACTGCCACTGGTGTTACCCTCCCCCTGAAGACTTCAGAGGGAATATGCCCACCAGCAGGGCAAAGACTGCTGAATAGGGTTGTTTCCTACCACCCTACATATCTGCAGGGCGATTGCTGAAAATTCGTAAATAGGACCCTTGCCCATTCTGGAAGCCTAAATGTACTGTGCAATAGGTGTTAATTTGTGGAGTGCCAAAAAAGAGCAGGCTCACTTTTTTGAAATTTGCAGGCTTTTTGCGTTTTCATAGCCCCCTTCCTGTTGGAGTGTTTTGTGCATTCATGTGCCATCTTGCAACATGCATAAACCTGGCTCCACTCCCTGCCTCAGCATACAACACAGTGATCCACTGGGACGTGCTGAACTGCCTGCAGGGACTGGCCACACAAGGCTTAACCTTTCCTATACATATTCATGTGCACCCTTAGTAGGACATTACATTCTATGGAAGTTCGTAGAAAGCAGGGTGGCTGGAGTATTTTCCCTAAGAATTTTGACTCTGCGAGCCTGGACTGTGCTGTCCCCAAAGTGATTTGCTACCTTCCTCAGAGACCTACTTCACCCCTTCAGGGTATCCCCCTTCCTACTTTTAGAGGGGCATTTTCTGCTACTAGATCTTATTTCATAGGGAAACTTTAATCTGGGTTAGAGACTTCACGCCGCAGGAGCTGCAGATGAACCCCCTTCATCCTCTTCCTCCAAAGTCCATCTTGGATCTTCTTCAAGTGGTTTCTGCTCTTCTTGTTGAGGTGGTTGATAACCTCATCTGGTTCAGTTCACTCCGCTGATATACAGTTGTGCTCATAAGTTTGCATACCCTGGCAGAATTTGATTTCTTGGCCATTTTTCAGAGATTATGATTGATAACACAAAAACTTTTCTTTCACTCGTGGTTAGTGTTTGGCTGAAGCCATTTATTATCAGTCAACTGTGTTTACTTTTTTTAAATCATAAGGAAAAATAAACTACCCAAATGACCCTGATCAAAAGTTTACATACCCCAGTTCTTAATACCGTGCATTGCCCCCTTTAACATAAATGACAGCTTGAAGTATTTTGTGGTATTTGTGGATGAGGCTCTTTATCTTCTCAGATGATAAAGCTGCCCATTCCTCTTGGCAAAAAGCCTCCAGTTCCTGTAAATTCTTGGGCTGTCTTGCATGAACGGCACGTTGGAGATCTCCCCAGAGTGGCTCAATGATATTGAGGTCAGTAGACTGAGATGGTCACTCCAGAACCTTCACTTTTATTCTGCTGTAGCCAATGACGACAGGTTGACTTGGCCTTGTGTTTTGGGTCATTGTCATGTTGGAATGTCCAAGTACGTCCCATGCGCAGCTTCCTGGCTGATGAATGCAAATGTTCCTCCAGTATTTTTTTGATAACACACTGCATTCATCTTGCCATAAATTTTGACCAAATTTCCTGTGCCTTTGTATCTCACACATCCCCAAAACATCAGAGATCCACCTCTGTGTTTCACAGTAGGAATGGTGTACCTTTCATCGTAGGCCTTGTTAACTCCTCTCCAAATGTAGCTGTAGCACTAACTCACGGTGGAGCTGCTGGTTTAAGCGGGTCTGTTACCTTCACCTTGCTTCCCTTGGTTTCACCGGCACCGGGTCTAGGGGTTCCGTTGAGTTTACTTCTGGACGACACACGCACCAACACTGGAGTAAGTTTTCAATGCTTTATTGAACAAACACTTTAGGAAGTAGCAGGAAAGAGGTGGAAAAGGAAACATTCAGGACAAACTCAAATATCTTCTTATAGAATCTTAGCGACAAATGTCCTGATAGAATTCAGATAATTAGGTGGAATGCGCTCCCCTCGAGGGACACACTCCTTGCTCGTCTGGATAGGCCTCTCTCACCGGTCTAGCAGCCAGTACGCAGCACGAATCAAAAGTCTCTGCCACAGACTCGTTTGGGGGGTAAATCCGTACGATCCTCTGCCACAGGATGTATCAGATTTTCTCTGCAGTGAAAGTCAGTCACAGTGCCTGAACCTTTAAGGCGAACCGGCAACACTATGCTGTATGGTTACTACTTTTGGATACGTCCTTCGACTGAGTCACCAGGCCCCTCTATAGACCAGAATGCTGCGTGATCTCTCCAAGATGGGTCCTCCCCTGGGATCTCCTCGGCCGTCCAGCTTTGTCACACAGGACCGACAGCTCAGGACCATTCCTCGGCCCCGGTGGTAGGTCCCAGACAAGCCTCTGGGCCCACCCCTGCGCCGCTGTATCGTGGGCCTCCACGGAGGACCACGAGGTAGCTCCTTAATGCATACCTGTCGGCCAGGAGGGCCAGCAGGTGGCTGTAAAAAAAAAACCCTAGAACATGGCGTCTGTCCCATAAATACCCTCTTCCCAAAAGCGGGATACTTTGTGGCATTTGCGTAGTAATGGCTTCTGGCGATTCGACCATGCAGCCCATCTTTCTTCAAGTGCCTCCTTATTGTGCATCTTGAAACGGCCACACCACATGTTTTCAAAGTGTTTCACCTAAAGTTATTTGTGGGTTTTTCTTTGCATCCCAAACAATGTTCCTGGCAGTTGTGGCTGAAATTTTAGTTGGTCTACCTGACCGTGGTTTGGTTTCAACAGAACCCCTCATTTTCCACTTCTTGATTAGAGTTTGAAGACTGCTGATTGGCATTCTCAATTCCGTGGATATCTTTTTATATCAATTTCCTGTTTTATACAGTTCAACTACTTTTCCCGCAGATTCTTTGACAATTCTTTTGCTTTCACCATGACTCAGAATCAAGAAACGTCAGTGCAGCGCTGGATGAAAGATGCAAGGGTCTGTAAGGAGTCCAGAAACTCATTGACCTTTTTTTATACACAGACACTAATTACAAGCAAACGGATCACAGGTGAGGATAGTTGCCTTTAATAGCCATTCAAACCCCTTTGTGTCAACTTATGTGCATGTTATTAGGCCAAAATCACCAGGGTATGTAAACTTTTGATCAGGGTCATTTTGGGTAGTTTCTGTTGTGATTATGATTCAAAAAGAGTAAACACAGTTGATTTGATAATAAATGGTTTCAGCCAAACACTAACCACGAGTGAAAGAAATGTTTTTGTGTTATTCATATTCTCTGAAAAATGGCCAAGAAATCATAAATTCTGCCAGGGTATGTAAACTTATGAGCACAACTGTATCTCCCCAACCTAAGGATGCCATTTCTATCTTTTATTGACCATGCGCACATTCCTTGAGCTAGAGAAACATGTGTTGACTCCATGTCCTCCCAACATCTTGGCTGTGACCTTGTGGTATTGTGTTGATGGGCTAGCAGATACACTTTGCAGGTGTCCAGGCTAGGTCTTCTCTTGGTACATATGAGAATGCTCTCTTGTCACAAATATTGGCCTGCGGAGCTCCAGTGCAAGAAGCACCTTGTGCGGATGACCTTTAAAGGGGAATGCCTTTTTTGATGATTTCTTGGTCACCTATATTAAGAAAGCCATGGAAGAAAGACTACCCTTTTCCCACAGAGGAAGCAAAACTTCAGCCTTTAAAGCAGAACTCCGGGCAAAAACTTTTTTTTCCCATGTTCTCGTTGCTGATCTCCTACCTTCACCAACTATGTCAGCCATGTTCTTCTGAGCTCAAGAGTTCTTCTGCAATAACCTGCTGAACTTGCTGAAAAACCATTATTGCCTGGTGATTTCCTGTTTTGTAAGACCGCTGGCTGCTATCCCGCCAGTAACCTCAGCCAGGCACCCTTGTCCTCTGAAAGCGAGCAGGGACTTGTACTTCCGCCTGGCTCGCTTTAGTGGGCGGAGGGGGTATCACAGCCCCCGGTCTGTGCCGCCCAAAGAGGTGGTTTTGTCCTCCTCTGCTCTCTCCTTCTCCTCCCTGCTAGTACTCCTCCCCCGTTCCCGCCACCATCCCACCATCTCTTTCTTCAGTGCGGGGAGAGTTACAGATAATCGGGACAGAGCAGATCTCAGGCTGACAGATCTGTATGTGCAAACACCGCTCGTCATACAGCCTCGCTTTCCTGTACGTTAGAACAGTGCACTCTGTGCTGTATATCATAATTCAGGTGCAGGGAGGCACCACAAGCAGTGTTCTCACATTCAGACCTGTCAGCCCAAGGTGCGCTCTGTCATATGGAGGATCTGTAACTATCCCCGCACTGCACTGATAATTGCACTGGTGACACCGCACTGATGATCTGCACTGGTGACACCGCACTGATGGGCACTGATTATCTGCACTGGTGACACTGCACTTGTGGTCCCTGACATTCGGCGCTGGTGGTCCCTGATAAGCTGCACTGGTTTGCATTTATATTAAATGCATTCAATATTATATTAATATGCATTTATATTAAAATGCTTTGCTTTTATAAGGCTGTAACCTATCATACCATGTGTTATCTATGGCTTGCTGGCTGCAGAATGAGGGGTGTGATTTATGTTGAAGTGGGTGAGTTCACATTTACATGTACCTCCCACATTCACTCCCATCCCAAGTATTCATGGGAAATGTAGTCTGATTACAGTTAGAGAGAAGAGGATATGATGCAATCACTGTTCTAACACCTCCTACCTGCCAGAATACAGGCTGCATTTTTTTGAATCACAAAGCTGACTTCCTGAAAATTTAGACCTATCTCTTAAATGGTAAGAAATTTCACAAATGTAATAACTGTTTAGTGTTTTGTGTGTGTGGGGGGGTGTACTAATGGGGGATTTTTTCAAAATCCTGGAGTTCTGCTTTTGAGGTAAAAGAGTTCTTGTTTCTCTCAAGCTCTGGGTCCAAGTTCCAACCTGGAACTCAAGGGTGATCCCCCAACTTGTCAAAGTGGGAGGGTGTCTGTCGACCTTCATGGCCATCTGGTTACAGCACATTTCAGACTCTTGGATCCAGAACCTAGTATGCAGGGCCTACAGCTTCTGCCTTTGCCTCAGGTTGTGCTGTCAAACTTGCTGACCTCCTCGCAAAGAGGAGCAAACCTCTCTTGAGAAGCTCCTTTCACAAGGGTTCATAGCTATTATCCTAGAGAGAACAGTTCCAGGGTTTTTATTCAAACCTGTTCATCATCCCCAATCCACAAGGAGGCATCCTGATCAATATTTTGGAGCTTGAGGCAATTCGGTTGTCTCTTCAATGCTGGAATTTTTACTTTCTCAACTAGGATTTGTTGCCACAGCTGTGGCTTATATAAGCCATCAGAGAGGCACCAAAAGTTGAGCAGGTCCAAAGAGAAGCGGACTTTATTGTAGCTTGGGCAGAACTTTACATTCTGGCCCTAACCACCATGCAGATCCCAGGTGTGGGAAATTGGAAGGTGGAGGTATTTCAAACTCCCTGACGCAGGTGAGGGACACCAGACATGGACATCCTGGTGCCAGGCTCGACCGCAAACTGGACAGTTTTGTTGCACAGACTGGGGCTTCTTGGACCTTTGTGGTAAATACTTTGACTTTATGGGATCAGTTCAATTTTCCCCTCTAAAGCTCCTTCTTCATCTACTCTGTAGGATCGAGATGGTGGGCATTCCGGTGTTTTTCATTGCATGGAACTGGTCCAGGAGGACTTGGCATTTGGATATAGTCAAACTCCTGGCAGATTCCATGTGGGTCCTCCTGTATCTTTTGTCACAGAGGCTGGTCTAACATCCTGCTTCTCAGTTGCTGGCTTTTAATGTTTTGGCTGTTTGAAGCTCAGGTCCTGAAGGAAAAGGGCTTTTAGGATTTGGCCATTTGCTCTTAAAAGCTAGAAAGTCAAATTCTGACAGGGTCTATGATTGCAGTTGGAAGGTGTATGTTGCTTGGTACGAGGTAAGGAAATTCCATTTCCGTCAGTACTCCATGGACAATTCCTGCCTTTTCTCCAAATTGGTCTTGATCATAATTTGGCCTTGTGCACCATCAAGGATCAAATCTCAGCCTTAGTGGTCCTTTTGCCTTTTATGTCTTACTGAAGGCCTTTGTACAGTGTTGCTCACATTGTTCCTGATGCATGTTCCAGTGTGACGCTATAGGATCTCAACTTGGTCCTATTGGTCATTTCATGGATAGCCCTTTGGGCCCGTTAGAATGTTTAAATCATGACCACGGCACTCTGCCTCCTCCAATGGAGGGCGGGAGCTGCTCAGTGATTGGTTGATAGGTAGTCCCAGCAACCATTCACCAGCTTGCTATTATGAACTCCGGCAGCTCCCACCTTCTACCCAGCACTATGCTGTCTCCTGATCTCCGCTCTGATGAACAATCGCTGGCAGGTAAGTGCTACCTCCACAGCGCTGTGTGTGTATGTGGGGGCGAGGGTATATTGTTGGTGGGGGGGCTGCTTGATGTGAAGGGGGTCAGACAACACTGTTTGGGGGGTACAGGACACTACTGGGGGAGGAAGGTGGCAGGGGACCCTGCAGTGGGGGGCGGTGGGGGTTGATGTGTAGGGGGCAGAGGACACAGCATTAGGGGGTACAGGAAACCACAGAGGGGTGATGTGAAGGGGCAGATGACACTGCATTGGGAGGGGGTTACAGAACACTACTGTGGGGGGAGGGGGGCAGAGGACACTTTAATTGGGGGGGGCGATGTGAAGGGGACAGAGGACACTACATTGGGGGTACAGGAAACTACAGAGGGGTGATGTGAAGGGGGCAGAGGAAACTACAGTGGGTGATGTGAAGGGGGCAGCGGACACAACATTGGGGGGGTACAGGGAAGTACAGAGGGGTGATGTGAAGGGGGCAGAGGACACTGCATTGGGGGGGGGGTACAGGAAACTACAGAGGGTGATTTGAAGGGGACAGAGGACATTGCATTGGGGGGTACAGGAAACTGCAGAGGGGTGATGTGAAGGGGGCAGAGGACACTGCATTGGGGGGGGGCAGAGGACACTTTAATTGGGGGGAATGATGTGAAGGGGACAGAGAACACTACATTGGGGGTTAAAGGAAACTACAGGGGGTGATTTGGAGGGGGGCAGCAGAGAACACTACAGTGGGGGGGGGGGGGGCTGATGTGGAGGGGACAGAGGACGCTGCATTATGGGGTACAGGACACTACTGTGGGGAGAGAGGGGCAGGGGACACTTTAATGGGGGGGGGGGGTGAAGGGGACAAAGGACACTACATGGGAGGGTGGCGGCAGAGGACACAGCATTAGGGGATACAGGACACTACTGTGGGGGGATGTCCAGGTAGATTTCAACCTCTGAAAGGTTGCCTACTACTGGTTTAGATACTTTATCTGTTAGTAAAAAAAAAAAAAAAAAAGCTAGGGAGTGAAAGTTTACTTCAACATATCCCATTGATCGTTAACCCTCTGGCCATTCTGTCTAGAACCAAGGGTTATAGCTGTCACACATTACTCATCGTCTACTCTATATTGCAAACTTTCCATAGCTTTGAACAGGTCTGCGCTCACGTAACTATTAGCAGGGGTTAAAACACCTTTGCCTGGAGCACGCCTCGGAGGTGTGTGACTTCTGTATGAACTAGCATTTCACTATGTCTGTGTTCAGAAACAAAATCTGTGTAAACAAGTTGAGTTCACTAAATGCAACAAGGAGACCTTAAAGCTTATGTCATGGTAAAACTTCTTTTTTTTTTTTTTTTTTTTTTTTTTTTATATTTTAAAGGTTTTTTATTCCTGGCTTTGTTGAATCACTGTTAAGCTGATCATGGGTGGATTGTCTTTTGTTCAGCCTGTTGGCTTGTCAAAAAATAAATTCCCTCATCCACACATTCGCGTTTTTTTTTTTTTTTAAAAGCAAATTTTTTTCCGCAGTTTAGGCTGATATGTATTCTTCTACATATTTTTGGTAATAAAAATCGCAATAAGCGTATATTGATTGGTTTGGGCAAAAGTTATAGCGTCTACAAAAAGGGGAAAGATTTATGGCATTTTTATTATTATTATTTTTTTTTTTTACTAGTAATGGTGGTGATCTGCGATTTTTATCGGGACTTCAACATTACGGCGGACACTTTTGGCACAATTGGCATTTATACAGCGATCAGTGCTATAAAAATGCACTGATTACTGTGTAAATATCACTGGCAAGGAAGGGGTTAACACTAGAGGGCGATCAAGGGGTTAAATCACTCCTAGGGAGTGATTCTAACTGGGGGGGGGGGGATGGGACTGCCTGAGTGAGGAGACGGATCGTTGTGCATACTTAGTATGAACAACAGATCACTCTCCTCACACCTGACACCACGGAGATCTGTCTGTTTACATTGACAGATCTCCGTTCTGTCTCTGTGTGATCATGGGTGGCCATCGGGTCATCGCTGTCGCCGGCCACGCGCATCTGCTCCGGCGTCCTTCCTCCACATGTTTACTGTGTCCCCCACATGGTTTCTCGATCCGTCCGGTGGATTGGATTGAATTGAAATGGACAGGCAGTTTCCATCTAATTGCGCCATAGAGGAGAGTGGGACTGTGTTCGTGTCCACTCTGCATAGCGGAGCAGACATGGACCTGTTATCCGCCTGCTCAGCGGAGAGATCCTGCGCTGAGCAAGCAAATTCTGCTTGGTGGAGGTGCCCCTGTGAAAGGTGCCTAAGAGTTTTTTCCTCAGGCAGGTTTGTCAGGATCTGGGCCTTGGGCTATGAAGGATCCTTGTTGGCATTCTGCCTAGGACAGGTATTGTTTTTACTCATACTGGGTTGCAATCCAAGGTAGGTTGCTTCGGCATTCTATGAGAACAAAAGATTTGTTCCTCCCAAATGCAGGACCATTAGGGATAACTAGTTCCATGCCATAGATATTGGGATACTTTGAGCATGCTCACAAGCTACAGCTTTGCTTAGAGATTTAGGACATCTCTTTGTAACTCTCTCTAGCAGAACCAGCAGGACGGAGATATCATCCAGAATCATCGCTGGATGGGTCATTCCAGCAAGCCAACAGGCTTATAGGGCTTTGTTCCTACAGAAGCAGTGACATCGCACTAAACCAGGTGTGTGTAGACATCATGAGCTCCCTGTGAAAAGGTGCCAGGACAATTTGTAGGAGAATGACGTCTTACATTAGGGCTGTTCTTGCTCATTGTGGGGTCTTCCTTATACTGTTAATATCCATCCATAAGGTTTCTGTTGGCTAAATGCTATGATTAAAAACCCTACTTTTTTTTGGGGGGGGGGGCAGCGCTAGTTAGTTCCCAAGCGTATGCTGCCATGGAGTCTGTCAGGAGAATTTCCTAATAAATACTTACCGTAATTATTCTTTCCTGATGGACTCCAGGGCAGCATGAGTACCCACCCAGGGTTATGAGTAGGCTAGTTACAGAAAGTGGCCTCTGGCTCTAATTTATGGAAGTAGGGTCCTTTGGGGTAGGAGCAAGGGCGGGGCTACCCAAACATATGATGCCATGGAGTCCATCAGGACAGAAAAATTATGGTATATAACATTTTCCATTTTGTTTGGTAAGAATAGGGGAGGCTTCATCCCAGGAAAAACTGTGGCGAAGGTTTTTTGCTTCCTTTAGTCAGAATTGGACAATACCTTAGCCCTGATAACTATAAAAGGACAGGTTTCTGACTCTTCTGTACTCTTTCAGAGATTGTTGTCTTTCCGAACCTTGGTCACAGCCTTTGCGCAAGAGGTGGCTCACAGTGCACCAAAGGTACACTTTCTGTTAACTCCATTTTGATGGGAAGTTGGGGGGGGGCGGGGGCATTGATGTAAAGGTGAGGGGATAGGGGATTTGAGGTGGACTGTGAAGTAAAGGAACTGAGTTATAGTACAAACATGAAATTCAGACCCTGCTAGAGGAATCCTACTGACTAGGCCTCCTTGAATTTTAATTCAATATACCTGCTCTAGACCATAAGCTTGGATGATGATCTGCCTGAGCCACCTTTGGGGTTAACCACAGAAAGGGAAGCAGTGGCTGGGGGAGAAGACTTTAGCACACATTTTTCTCTACAGTGAACTGCAGCCAGATAGAAGAATGGGTGAAGATAAAATCATCTTACACAAGGGGGAAATTCTAACCCTCAACAGCACCTTGTACCTATGCAAAACCAGAATGGTTGTTACAAGATAAAAGCACCAGTTCACACATTTGCCTCACAGAGATGGTGCCTGCAAGCAATACCACGTGATGGAGAGAGTAGGAAAAAAAAGAGAGATATAGAGTATACTGGGTGCAAACAGCAGTCTTTGAGGCACAGAAGGTACCAGATTCTGATCCCACAAAGCCATAGGGAATGAAGAGAGGGAACTACATTGAAGACACTGGATTAGCTCTAAGGCTCTATGCACACTGGAGCTCATAAACGGCTGTTTTTTGTTTTTTTAACAGCCCATAAACTCCACTCTATGTTATCCTATGTGTCCACATGGATGTTTTTTAGCTTTTTATCAGCAGTGAAGTTTACGGGCTGTTTTCTGAACGCCATAAAATCGCATTCAAAGTGCCGTTTTTCTGACCACAAGAAACGCGTGTTAATTAGCGTTTGGCGTTTTATTTTTTCAATGCATTGTGGGATTTTTGGAGTGTCCTCTATGTTTTTTCTTATTAAAAACGCCCATAAACGCTAAAAACGCTCATAAATGCTAGTACAAAACGCTGTTAAAATTGCGTTTTTCAACCAGCGTTTTCTGACAGCAATCTGACATCCAGAAAAAGCTTTTTTGAGCTCCAGTGTGCATTGAGCCTAAATCAAAAGGGTCAAAAGACAAACGGTCTGTAAAAAGAATCAGAGCAAAAAATGGTTCTTGGTATGTGCACAAAGCCAAATCCTGGTCCAGACTCAACTACAGAAAAATAGGGTTCATCTCATGAAGAAACTCGTGGAGTGGAAGCCTCAAGATTCTCACACAGAGAAGAATGCTTTCCATATCTGAGGACAAATCTTGCTAGAAGTAGACTTCCCAGGTGGTTTTTATTTTTCTTCAATCAGCCAGCAGGCTGATCAAAAAACAAACAAACAGATTCCTCCATTCACACATGCAAGTTGGTTTAAAGAATCCTCCCCCTCTGTGTTATTGTGTTCTGACATTGAGACTCCTCAGATGTAAGAATACATTGATCATCTGCTGTAGTTACTTATCAACAACAGTTTTCCAGCAGTCCTGTTCATCAGAAGTTGATCACTAGACAGATAACAATCACCAGAATGCCCTCATTACGATCCTGCAAAGCAGACAAGCAAGATCAGGGAGTACCAATCCCACAAAGATACCAAAGCAGCTGCTGCTTCCACTAGAGGAGCCCTGTACCTGGAGAGCAATCTGATCAGAAAGTTGTTCTAACTGAAGGCTAGAAGTGCCACATTTGCCAATCCCCACCTGCAACATCTTTGGGTGTAGGGACCACACCCTGGGGTCCAGGCGCTGCCAACTGATTCAGCCTGTCAGTTGGCTACAGCTGGAATGTGCATAAGGGATTATGAAGTCTGAGCAGGACAGGACTTTTGGTTCCTCCCCGATGGCTGGTGTATGCTACTGCTGTGGCATTGTCAAATCTGGATTAGCCAACCCTTCAACAGAATGGACTAACACTGCCAAATTACCAAAAGCTCCAGGATAAAAAAGGGAGACAAAATTCCTCCTCTGACCAAGTCCTATGCACCAATGGGGTACCCAGGATTCCTACCCAGCCTAACAGCTGACAAGTATTGTGAGGATCCTTTAAAAGAGGAGAAAAAAAACTTCCTCTGATTACAGAATCAGATATCCAAGCCACCAAGCTAGGTAGAATCAGGTCCTCAGTAACAAATGAATCAGTCTGCCCAGGAACTGGAGGGACCTGCCCCATGAAAACAGAATGTTGCGTTGTAGAGGTCTGGGGACAATAGAAAGTAAACAAGACTGCCTCCAAGAAGGCTACAATCAGACCCAAAACACTCATGCAAAAGTGGAGAGTCAGGTGGTTCCTGGATTGGACAGCTCAGATTGGAGACTAGAGAGTGAATTTTGTCCTGTGCAAGGACCATTGTGGCCTAAGCTGTGTTGAGATCTAGACCCAGATAATCCAAATGATGAGTCAATTCCAGCAAAGATTTCTGAAAGTTCAGGACCAATCCAAATCGCTGTAATGTCTGGATGCTCATTATCATGTTGCCTGACAGAGCCTGTTCCCTCAAGAGGAGTTTGGTTAAGTAGGCCACAATGAGTTAAGCCACAAGAGCACATCAGGGTTAGTACTGGGGCCAGCACCTTGAACAATACCCAATGTGCAGGGCTACGATTTAGTAGTGCACTGGCCCTAAAGCAAACTGCAGGAATTGTTCATGCAATGGAAATATAGGGACGTGAAAGTAAGCATCTCTAAAATCCACAGGAGTCAGATATTCTCACCTTGTGATAGGAAGACAAAGTGAGAACAGTAGTGATTTTTCAAAAAAATAAAAATGGAAGCAGGATGGTTGTGGGTCATTTTTAGGTTGCCCTTGTCCCTTTCTGCTGTAGGCAGCAGTATAACCCAGCAGTGTAAGTATTCCAGTATCCTGCTATGAATAAAGTTACTTTGAGTTCAAAAACCATTTGGCTTTATCCCCTTGTGAGTTTGGTGGACCCAATCAAATCTGCTTTGGGTAGTGCCTACCTGTACAGACATGCGCTACATTGTCACCATGGATTATCAAAGCATATCTTGGGCAACTCCAACATCAACCATTGTTTCTTGGGAAATAGCAAAAAGATTAGCCACAATTACAGCCAGGTACCCAGAACAGACCAATCCATTATGAAAGCAGATTTTCCATTTTCTACTCATCTCATGCCACTGGGGGTACCTGTATTAAAGCCGTGGACAAATTTGTTGAGATCATTCGAAAATGTGGCTAAAAGCCAAACAGTTGAAATCCAGGACGGTCTAGGGCAGTGATGGCGAACTTTTTTGAGCTTGAGTGCCCAAACTGAGACACAAAACCAACTCATTTATTTTAAAGTGCCAACACTGCAATTAAACCTGAATACTGAGGGTTTTAGTTAAGAAAACGGTTTTGTTACCATCTTTGACTATGCTGTGTGTGTTTGACAGTGTAACACATTTCTATGGTGCCAGGGCCCTTGAGTGTGTTTTTAGGGTGACAACATTGTCTATCCTTTTTTATATGGTGTTTGGAAGATTGTCATAATACATAGCTGTAATCAGATCACTGCTCCTCATCATGACACAGCCCAATGATTTCTGATGTGTCCCATGTTCACCTGTTCATCACAGCACACTCTCATTAAGTTCTATATATACTCACTAGGAGTCCAGCAGAAGTTTGTCAGTCTCCTCGGGGCTGACACTCTGCTGTCAGATAAAGTTGATCCGGCACCCAGTTTCAGCGCATCGTCCTCCTTAACCTGCTTCTTAATAGACACCTTTTTGGCCTTGCTCTTGGGCTCCCGTGGCAGGTTTTGGCACCTCCAGCTTCCCTGATGCCCTCGTGTGCCGCTCAATGGGTGCCAGCTTCACCGGAGATTTATTAGCCTTAACAATCTTGGCTCTGGGTTGTTGTCCTTGTTCCCCCCCAAGGAAAATAGGAAGCCTTGGCGCAGTACTCGCTCTTCCCTCCCAGTCTGTCTTCGCCCGGAGATCGGAGGCTGCCAGGGGCGGATCGGGCACAGGATGGAGAAGATGCTTTTTTTTTTTGCTTTGTTTGGCCTTCTCTCACTTCGCTGGGCATCCAGCAGGGGGTGCTGGAGAGCACAGAGCGAGGCTGACATGAAGGCTCGCTCGCATATAGGATTTTGAGGGAGGTGATCTAAAAGCGGTGGCCGGTCAGTGTGTGCTTGCATGCCCACAGAGAGGGCACACGTGCCATAGGTTCACCAGCACTGGTTTGGGGGCATCAGAGAATTTCAAGCACCTCAATCTAGTTCCATCTTTGGGTCCCATGGGCTGAAAGGAAACAATAAAATCACCAGAATGTTTTCTGTGTCAGAAGTGTAAAAATGTTACCTGGAAGGGGTAGGTGCAAGACACGGCATACTTTATTAGAAAACTTCTACACAGTTGAAATTTCTAACAAGTCCTCTAGACAGTAAACTTTTAAAACTTGTACAAATGAGTTTCTCTTTTTATCCCCCCCCCCTTATTTGGGATTCTGTTTTGTAACACTGAGTATTTCAGAGGGTGGAGTTTTAACGTGTGGGCATCACACACACAAAGAAAAAAAATAGTCAAGTCGAACAGGACACTGGTTACTTCCAACAATGGCCTCGGGGTGAGGTCAATGGATTTCAAAGTGTACCTGTCCTTTTGAAAAGGTAATGGCAGTGAAGGAGGTACAAGGGATGAAAGGCCGGCACTAACTTTAGGGCTACAAACGAGGATGGGTTTGGAAAAGATTTTTTTAGAGGTGGCATCATCCTTATCCTTCCCTTCAAGAAGCACTGACTTGGAACAAGCAAGCCAGGTACCCTAACCACGACTACTTGTGCCAGGTTAGTAAACAGGAGAGCTAGGATGAAACAGACAGCTCTGGAGCTTGGACCTGAACAGGACATCTCCCACATGCCTACATTTAGAATTCAGTTGAACCCCTTGCTCTAGAGCAGTGATGGTGAACCTTGGCACTCCAGATGTTTTGGAACTACGTTTCCCATGATGCTCAACTACACTGCAGAATGCATGAGCATCATGGGAAATGTAGTTCCAAAACATCTGGGGTGCCAAGGTTCGCCATCACTGCTCTAGAGCGTTATCACTATGGCAGCCATATGCAATTGGGTGTTGAGTAATTAGATGTGACAGGCACCACCATTTTTCTAGGCAGAGACCGAGTTGAGACTAAATTTTTTTTTCCCCTTTCTTTTAGCATTTCCATTCTTTTCACATCCAGCAAGTTCACACAGCACCAAACTCAATCACAACCTAACCTCCTAACACATCTATGATAGATGGCTGCATAGAGAGATTTATAACATAGTGGGACGATTACTAAAGAGCAACATCACATCCAAAAACGAAATTTCTTTGGATGCACTAAGGAACAATGTGTTCCACTTTTAGCATTACAGCCAAATTCCATTGACACCAGATGTAAAATCAACCTACCTACAGAGAATGTGCGACACGAGAAAGCCGTGTTGGCTCCTTCTGGTGAACATAAGGAAAAAACTGCAGCAGGTGGCCCAGGAAGCGCAGCTGAGAAGTCATGATAGGACAGGCATAACACGTGCATCAGTTATAAAGCCTCAATGCCTGAACCCTTGCCAGAAAAAAAACAAAAAACTACCATTATCAGGAATAATGGACTTTCGTAACAGAGGGATTGCTCTACGTTTGCTGCAACTACAACCACACAAGTGCTTGCTAGGACTGGGGGGATACTGACAAGGACTTGCTGCGGCACCCAGACAGCCTGCTGATTTCTTTGTTTTGGAAAAGAAACAGAACTTTTAACGTGTGGGCACAGCTTCTCCCCCGTTGTGCTGGGGAAGAACACAGGAAGCCCATTTGAATCAGTGATGCTGGGGAGTGGGTAGAAGTCTCAGCGTCCCTCTACACCCAGCAGTGCCAACAAAATGCAGAAAGCTGAATCTTAACCACTTCAATATCGGGCACTTTCCCCCCTTCCTGCCCAGGACAATTTTCACCTTTCGGCACTGTCGCACTTTGAATGACAATTGCGCGGTCATGTAACACTGTACCCAAACTACATTTTTATAATCCCCCCCCCCCCCCCACAAATAGAGCTTTCTTTTGGTGGTATTTGATCACCTTTAGGGGTTTTTATTTTTGCTAACGAAACGAAAAAAGACCGAAATTTTTGAAAAAAAAAAAGTTTTTTTTTGTTTCGGGTTATAACATTTTGTTTTCTCCTTCACTAATGGGCACTGAGATGCAGCACTGACAGGCCGAACTGATGGGCACTGACAGTGAGCTACTGACCGGTTTTATTGAAGGGCAATGATTGCCGCTGAGGTGGGCACTCACAGGCATTTCTGATGGGGCACTTACTGGCAGCTGATGCACACTGATTGGCATGGTATGGGGCACATCTGATGGGAATGTGCTGATTATCAGCACAGACGGCCCCCCCCCTCTGACAGGGAGAGCCACCAATTGGCTCTCCCTGTCAGTGTGAACCAAGGAAAGCCGTTTACCGACACTTCCTGGTTCATGCTGTGATCAGTCACAGCTGATCACGTGGTATGGAGCCTCTATCAGAGGCTCCTTACGACAATAGGAGATGCCGTGTGTCAAAGTGACACACACAGCACAACCGATCGCCACGGGCATGCGCTGACATGTTATCCTGCTGGACCTCATATGGCACCCAGTCAGGATAACTGAACCACTGCCCGGTTGTCATTCTGCTATAGGCCAGGCGGGAAGTGCTTAAAGAAGTATGGGTAAAGCTCGTTTGGCTGTACGTCTCCTATGGATCACAATGCGTTTTGCTCTCTCTGCTGACGTCACAGATTTCAGTCCAGGCACCACGTCATCACGACAATAATGTCTGGATCCACCAGATCCCTGGACTGACACCCGTCTCAGTGAGCTGGTAAGAGCCTGAGATGGCTGCTATGTCCTTGCACAGTTCAACCCTCCAATGAGCGAGGAGGGAGAAGAGCAGAGAGCTGTGAAAAACGAGTAATCGGCGATGTTCAAATACTCAGTGTAGAGGCGCCGAGGGACAGATGCTGGCATTGGTCTGATGCAGCATCCACAGAAGTATAATTCTCAAAAAAAAAAAAAAAATCCTTTACTTCTCTTTTAAAGCAGAAGTAAAATCTCTTAACATTAAAAAAAAAAAAGTGCCTCCTCCTGCAGGTTTAAGTCATAATGTACAGCGCATACTAGTACATTATGAGAGGCTTACCTACCAACAGAGTCCTCCAGCGCTGGGCTGTTTATGGCTCTCCCTGGTCCCCCGCACTTCCATGTTAACCCAGTCTTTCTTTCAGGTTTCCAAATCTTCGGCCACGGTGACATCACTCCCACGTGGCACAGAGAGTGGCCATAAATGCGATCTGATCATACACGGCTGAGATCGCAATACCGCCGACAGGAGTGGGGGGGGGGGCATGCTAGCATTTTTGCTAGAAAATTGCTAGAAAATTTTAAACCCCAAATATTATATATATATATATATATATATATATACACACACACACGTATGTATATTTATATATAATTTTTTTTTTTTAGCAGAGACCCTAAGGAATAAAATGGCTAGCGTTGCAATTTTTTATGTCACACGGTATTTGCACAGCAATTTTCAAACTCAATTTTTTGGGGGGGAAAAAAACAAAAAAACACACTTTCATGAATTAAAAAAAACAAAAACCCAATTTTTGTCCTGTGATCGGAGGAGGACATTTCACTGATGCTGTGTCCCTAGGCTAAGAAGGTCTTTTTTACTACCTGTAGCTGTATGGTGGCCAGCCTGGACTCTCAGCCTCTCCCCTACATGACAAACTGTAGGTCTCACCTCTGGATCCAGTTCATAGGTCCTGAGACGTTTGGACCCCAGCCTGCGCACAAACGCCGCGCCAAACCCTCAGGCGCGGCGTTCTTTAGCACAAATTGGGATTTCCTCTGTTACATTAGTCTTCTACAATACTATCCTGTATGGCCAGCCATTAGGCTACCTTTACATGCACACGGCCTGGGAAACCTTTGTGAAATTGATTTTATGCCTTGGATACTCTTATAGCATTTGTACTTTGGAAATGGTAACTCTCACTTGGTGAACCCTGATGAAGGATTCTCTGAAACGCGTCGGTTCAGTGAGACTTATTATATCCCGACCTTTGGTCTTTTCTCCATTGTTATGCTATTTGTATTCTTAACGATATGTACTCTGCTTTTGAAGTATCCCATTGTACATAGTTTCTGTATTTGATTTGTATATTTTGTTAAATTATCTACTTTGTTCCATTTTTGTAATAAACTATTTTTGTACCTATACTGTATTATTTATGGTAGTGCCTGGAAAATCCCACCATAGGGGAATTTTTTTGGTCTTTTTTAAAACCTAATTTTTAATTATTTTTCTGTATAATGTGAAAGATGACGTTATGCCGAGGAAATCGATACCGAACATGTCACGTTTTAAAATTGCGTATACTCATAGGAGGACACCAAACGTTGGTACTTAAAAATCTCCATAGGCAACAATTTGAACTTGTTTTACAGATTACCAGTTTAAAGTTACAGAGGAGGTCTAACATTCGCATCGAAAACTCGTGTGGTTTAAACGCCGTTTACATAAGCGTACGCGACCTACGTATGTGTTAGCTTCCGCGTGCGAGCATGAGGGGATGGGGTTTACTTTTTTTTTTTTTACATTTTTCCTTTAATTTTTTGATCACTTATGCCCATTACAAGGCATTGTAAACATCACTTGTAATAGGGCATGACAGGTCCTCTTTATGAAGAGAGCTGGAGTCTAAGTCCCCACATCTCTCCTTTATGCTGGAAAAAAAAAAAAAAAAAAAAATCAATCTAGCTTCCCACCTAAAAAAAAAAAAAAAAAGCCCAGTGTTTACATATTCCAGTGCCGGAAGTGACGCCATGACGTCGCTTTCGGCCTCTGCGGGTCATAGAGATGGCTGAAGACCATCTCACATCCCCTTCTATCGCCTGTAAAAGCAATCGAGCAGTTAAACAGCTGCTTTGATGGCTTTTACGTGTGAGGTAACCACCAGCTGAAAAAAAAAAAAAGATTTGGATGATGCCTGTAGCTGCAGGCATCATTCAGATATCGACACTTAACCTTAGGTGGACATCGTATGATGTCCTGGAGTTTAGGTGGTTAACCACTTGGCGACCAGCGCCACAGTTATACTGCGGAAGGTTGGCTCGGTTGCACAAATCGCCGTAGGTGTACGTCAGGCTTGTACACTACGCCCTGTGGGCGCATGCGCGCTCCTATTGGCCAGCGGATGGAGCCAATTAGCGGGCTCAATGCCCGCCGGCCATCCGCGATCGTTCCCCGCAGACAGAACGTGGATCTGCCTGTGTAAGAAAGGCAAATCACCGTTCTGACGGGAGATCAGACAGATCCAGTCTTTCTGCTATGCTGGAAGACGGATCTGTGTGTTGTCCCAGTGAGACCATCCCCCATACAGTTAGAACACACAGTGAGGGAACATAGTAACCCCTTGATCAACCCTGATTTTAACCCCTTCCCTGCCAGTGACATTAATAGAATAACCGTGCATATTTTTTAATACTGATCACTGTAAATGTCACTGGTTCCCAAAAGTGTTAAAAATGTCCATTTAAGTGTCAGATCTGTCCGCAATGACACAGTCCCGTTAAAATCGCAGATCACCGCCATTACTAGTAAAAAAATAAATAAAAATGCCATAAATCTATCCCCTATTTTGTAGATGCTATAACTTTTGCGCAAACCAATGTACGTTTATTGGGATTTTTTTTACCAAAAATACGTAGCAGAATACAAATTGGTCTAAATCGATGAATACATTAGTTTTTTTACATTTTTTTTTTTTTTTGGAAATGTTTTATAACAGAAGTAAAAAAATGTTTGTTTTTTTTTGTAAATTGTCACTTTTTTTGTTTATAGCGTAAAAAATATAAAAAAAACTTCAGAGATGATCAAATGCCACCAAAAGAAAGCTCTACTTGTGGGGGGAAAAAAAAAAGACTTGTTTGGGAGCCACGTCGCATGACCGCGCAAATGTCAGATAAAGAGACGCAGTGCCGTATCACAAAAAATATCCTGGTCATTAAGGGGGAAAATCCTTCTGGGGCTGAAGTGGTTAAAGACCCTGCCTGTCAGCAGATTTTTTTTTTATGCCGCTTTAAAACCAAAGCTGTGAAGGACTTACAGCACCAGACAACTCAAAACCAAGGGAGATCTTGAAGTTCAGGTTTCCAGGTCAGTTTTTACTCTTCCAAACTTTGTAGGTTTGTTAAGTCTTGCTGCTTTTTTTTTTTTAAATTTACTTTTTTAAGGCTGGTGGGACCACTAAAAAAAAGATGGCATGAACACTGAAATTAGAAGCCAGTGGACAACTCTACCCGCACTCCAGTCGAAGTTTTGAACTGCATCCAATTTGCATGACTGAACCGGCAGCCTTCTCTATGGAGCCAGTTCAAATATCTGCAGGCCGGCCGCAATGCGTTTTTAAAAGGGAGTCCTGTGCGTTTTTCAGTCCGGTTCAGGTGTGATGTCAAGTAAAAATTAAAAAATGAAAAATTAAAATTAACACCAGACTCCTTTGAAAAAACACAGGGAAACTGGCCGCACACAAAAAAAAAAAACTATTTTGCTTGCGGTTTTTGAATACATAGAAGGGTTAGAACCTCTGTCAATTTTTCTTCATGTGTTTCCAGTCTTGCTTTACCAGGGACACAAAAAGATTTTAAAGTGGACCTTTAGTCAGAAAATGAAGTCCTGCTAGATCACTTCATGCTTGCCCCTTTTTACAGATATAGCTTGGTAAAACATTAAAATCCAGGAACACACTGTCTCGCCCAGCCCTGCACATGCTCAGTTGGCCGTCTCGCCCAGCCCTGCACATGCTCAGTTGGCCGTCTCGCCCAGCCCTGCACATGCTCAGTTGGCCGTCTCGCCCAGCCCTGCACATGCTCAGTTGGCCGTCTCGCCCAGCCCTGCACATGCTCAGTTGGCCGTCTCGCCCAGCCCTGCACATGCTCAGTTGGCCGTCTCGCCCAGCCCTGCACATGCTCAGTTGGCCGTCTCGCCCAGCCCTGCACATGCTCAGTTGGCCGTCTCGCCCAGCCCTGCACATGCTCAGTTGGCCGTCTCGCCCAGCCCTGCACATGCTCAGTTGGCCGTCTCGCCCAGCCCTGCACATGCTCAGTTGGCCGTCTCGCCCAGCCCTGCACATGCTCAGTTGGCCGTCTCGCCCAGCACTGCACATGCTCAGTTGGATGTCTCGCACTGCACATGCTCAGTTGGCCGTCTCACCCAGCACTGCACATGCTCAGTTGGCCGTCTCACCCAGCCCTGCACATGCTCCTCTGTTTTTTTTGACACTGCTGAAAATGTAGAGGCCGATCTGCCGACAGCAAGAAGAAACTGGAGCAATGTTGGAGGCAATTTACAGCCCACATTAATTTTGGTACCATAATTATCGATGTGGTATGTATGTTCCTTGTTAAAGAACATAAGTTATGGGTAAAGTTCCACTTTAATTCACATTCTCTCTAAGCAAAGAGCACTGCTACCACAAGTATCCCTATTTCCCTTTCCAGTGAAACCTGTAAACTTTTGGCTGTCCTATAACATTACATTCTGCAAATTTTAAGAGCACCAAAAGGTATGACAGCCCAGATCACGCTAATTTGGGACAGTAATCATTTTAAAAACAGCAAACACACTTTAGGGATTACAAAGGGGCTCATCGATCAGGGCTTAATGATGCTGAACTGGATAGGAAGGACTATGCAAAAAGTGTGGAAATCCTGGAGTTGTGAAAGCTTTAGCAGCTGTGACTAATGTGACAAACTGTCTGGACCGTCACCACCTTGGCACCTGTTTATTTATAATATTGGGGTCTAACCCAACAGTTGTCAACTTGATGTATGGGGGCCTCAACTGCAGCCCCTGACATCACTCAAGGGACACACATAGGGGTTAATTTACTAAAACTGGAGTGTGTAAAATCTAGTGTAGCTGGGCATGGAAGCCAAATCAGCTTGTAACAGCAGCTTGTTCAATTAGCTTTGACAAAAGAAACCTGGAAGCCGATAGGCCATCATGCACAGCCACACCAGATTTTGCACTCTCCAGTTTTAGTAATTCAACCTCATAGTGTTTTATATACACTATATTACCAAAAGTATTGGGACGCCTGAACTTTAATGGCATCCCAGTCTTAGTCCGTAGGGTTCAATATTGAGTTGGTCCACCCTTTGCAGCTATAACAGCTTCAACTCTTCTGGGAAGGCTGTCCACAAGGTTTAGGAGTGTGTCTATGGGAATGTTTGACTATTCTTCCATAAGTGCATTTGTGAGGTCAGGCACTGATGTTGGACGAGAAGGCCTGGCTCGCAGTGTCTGCTCTAATTCACCCCAAAGGTGTTCTATTCGGGTTGAGGTCAGAACTCTGTGAAGGCCAGTTAAGTTCCTCCACCCCAGACTCGCTCATCCATGTCTTTATGGACCTTGCTTTGTACACTGGTCAAAATTATTTGATAGAGGGGGGATTATGGTGTGGGGTTGTTTTTCAGGGGTTGGGCTTGGCCCCTTAGTTGCAGTGAAGGAAACTCTTAAGGCGTCAGCATACCAAGACATTTTGGACAATTTCATGCTCCCAACTGGGAACGGTTTGGGGATGGCCCCTTCCAGTTCCAACATGACTGCGCACCAGTGCACAAAGCAAGGTCCATAAAGACATGGATGAGCGAGTCTGGGGTGGAGAAACTTGACTGGCCTAGAACACTATTGGGATGAATTAGAGTGGAGACTGCGAACCAGGCCTTCTTGTCCAACATCAGTGTCTGACCTCACAAATGCGCTTCTGGAAGAATGGTCAAACATTCCCATAGACACACTCCTAAACCTTGTTGACAGCCTTCCCAGAAGAGTTGAAGCTGTTATAGCTGCAAAGGGTGGGCCAACTCAATATTGAACCCTACGGACTAAGACTGGGATGCCATTAAAGTTCATGTGCGTGTAAAGACAGGTGTCACAATACTTTTGACAACATAGTGAATATGTAATCCTAGACTGTCAAACTACACATACTATAGAAAATAATGAGACCGAGACAATGCCACAGGTTTGGTTGAAAACTGGAGACATGCTGCAGAAGACAGTGATATTGGGGGCATGTTAGAGGAGATTAGAGAAGACCACTTCTATTACCCCCTTACAAACAGTTCAATGCTCCCACTAGACTGCTGGGATCCAAGGCCGGCACAAGAAGCACCAAGGGCTACATGAAGTCTTCTGAACGCAAAAGGTCTAACCTTTCCTTATGCTATCGAAAAGTAGAAAATATGTTTTGACTGGAATGCTAGAGCAGTGCCTCCAGTTCCCTACCCACACGGTAAGTGCAATGGCTGCTGCAAAGCAGGTGCACTTTGAGCCAAATAGGTGGGTGAACAGCAGAGGTCTACCTCTAAAATTAGGCAAGGTGCAAACTTCACGAAAAGCGGTCCAAACAAACAAAAATATTGGGGGAAAAAAAAAACAGATTAATTGCAGATGATCCTTCGATTTTATTTAAAATAAAAAAAAAAGAAAAGTGATGCTATGATAGTGATGGGGGACCACCATTCTTTAATATAAACATTCATATTTGAACGTCCTATGATGGAAAAATAATATTAATAAAATAAGCGAAGGAGAGAAAAAAAAAAAAAGTAGTGGACAGAAACTTCACAAGTCGTCTGTCAGTAACATTTATCGGACTTAAATAAGGAGGGGCGAATCCAAGTTTCTCTTTTTTTTAAAATGGCACTTTTCTTACAAACCAATGAGCTTAAAACAAAAGAAAATATATATAATATATATATATTTTTGCACGGATGCAGGTGTTAAGTCAAATGCCCCCTAAAAGAAAACAAAAAAAAAATAAAAACAAAAAAACGGCTGCAAAATGCAGAAAAACCACATTTAGGCTCTATTACATTTACAAATACATACATAAATATATTACATACACCGGCAAACCAAAAAGAAAGCGGGTATAAGTTTTACACTAAGGATGTGTTTTGTAGATTCTTCCCGCACAGACGTTTTGGCTGATCACAGTTGTATCTTCCATAAAGTATTCAGAACTAATGGTGGCGTCCAGGAATGGGCTTCTAGCGTCATCTTCCTCGAGGGCGGCGGCGGTGGGACACCTCAGTTTGTCCAGTAGGGAGAACTGGTGTAGGCGGTCTTGTTGGCCTGAGTCTTCTGCTGCATGGAGTTGGGCTGACTGCGCTGGCCGGAGCCACCCTGCAATGGAAAGCCGAAGGAGTTAGAAAACATGACTCAGAAAATGAGAAGGACACTGGGAAAGAGTCACTGTATCACCTATACAGCCAACAGGAAGCCACCTACACAGCCAACAGGAAGCCACCTTTACAGCCAACAGGAAGCCTGCACATGTGGACTATATTCCTAAAAGACTTGCCCCCCTCCTCTCTAACTTTTGGAGGTTTGTTGTATTTTTTTTTGGGGGGGGGGGATCAGGAACCTTCCACTTGCATGAGATTGGAGCTGAAGTTCCCACCCCTTCCCCCCAAACCTTCTGGGACATATCAGTGGTCCCAGGAGGCTGCAAGCCCATTCACAAAGCGCAGCACGACTCACACATGTGCAATAGGAAGCCGGCTGTGAAACCGCAAGAAATAACAGCCGGCTTCCCTAAGTAATCATGACGACGTCACAAAGAACCCGGATTAAGACAGTGCTGGATCCTTGAATAGGCAAGTGTCTGTTTTTTGTTTTTAGTCAGCAGCTACAGTACTTTTTAAAGAGTCGAGATCCTCTATAAAGTGTATATATAACCTTACAATGAACTTCTCCATTAGCTCCCTTTAAAGGAGTACAGCCAAAGCTCGTTTGGGTGTACTTCTGTTAATCACAGGAGTGTGGTTCGTTCTGTGCTCCTGTGACCCATGTTTAGCAGACAGCCGGCTGAAGTCTGATGTCTGCTGACGTCATAGAGCCTGTCCAGGCCCGGGGGCAAGATCGCGATCATATGGTTGGAATCCGCTCACATTCCTGGCTTAACCCTCTCAGCAAGCTACTGAGAGCCTGAGCACAGCCCAGCACTCCAGTGAGCGAGGGGGGGCAGAGAAGTAAGCTGGTGACTGATGGTCACCAGCTCTCTGCTCAGGGAGCTGTTAGAACCGAACAATCAGCGGGTTTGATAGTTCTCAGTGTTCGAGTCGGCGGGCGACCGATGCAGCATCCACCTAGGTAAGTATGATTTAAAAAAAAAAAAAAAAAAGGATTCCCATACTTCTGTTTTAAGTCTGTTGAAAGCATTTTGTTGTTTTTTAACAATAAGTGCTAGAAAAACTTCTTGCTGATCCTGCTGGAAATCTTGTGAGCCAATAACTGCATGTGTTCTCTTTTCTGTGCTGACTGCCAGTTATCAACTTCCCCTGTGGACTATAAAACACCTCCCCCTGAGTTATGAAGACACTGAGTGTATGTGATTATATGTCAGTATTACATTGTATATCCCTGTATGTTGCGATCATTCAGGTGCTTATCTAATAGTTTCTTGAAACTATCGATGCTCTCCGCTGAGACCACCGCCTGTGGAAGGGAATTCCACATCCTTGCCGCTCTTACAGTCAAGAGCCCTCTACGTAGTTTAAGGTTAAACCTCTTTTCTTCTATCTTTAATGAGTGGCCACGTGTCTTGTTAGACTCTCTTCTGCAAAAAAGTTTTATTCCTATTGTGGAGTCACTAGTACGGTATTTGTATATTGAAATCATATCCCCTCTCAAGCGACTATTTTGTTTTTTTGTCTACAAATAAGAGAATGAACAAAATGAGCATCAGGTGACAACTATTAAAAATAAAGGACCAAAGAGGCTGGGACACACTAATATGGATAGAATCTGATGTGCCTATTCTGCTTACTGTGCATGGTTTATTACATATTCCATTGTACAAGACACAAAATGATTAGGTAGATTGGGCTTGTTCAGCAGGTACATGCAGTGATCATGTGACTAGAAGTCTATTTTGTACGGTTTGTGCGTTTCTCACCTGTCCATCCTGCTGGAGGTGGTGATGGAGCAGCTGGGAGTGAGGCTGCTGATGAGCAGGTAGAATATGAAGGAAGGGAGCTGGGGCGTAGCCGCCAGCAGCACCTGGGTTCAGGGGCCCCGTTGAGCCAAGGGCAGAGGGGAGGCTGAAGGGCGGTGGTGTAGCCGCATGGAATCCCTGCTTGTCAAATGTCTGAAAGGCATAAGAGTGAACTGATTTAAAAACCTCCTGAGATAGACCGAGCACGGCACAATCATAAAGACTTGTACTCACCTGAGTCTTGTTGTAGACTGATCCGCTGATATCAGGCACGCCTGTGTTACTGGAGCTCACCGACACTCCTGTGCGGACAGAAACACATGTCACATACTGACCCCCGCTAATACCCTGTGTATCAAGTAACTGGCCAAGTATCTCTTTGTATAAATTCCTGGTAAGGGATCAGCATCTCCTTTTCCTGTTGCCGTGTGGGCTAAATCATTTATTGTAAACGTGACCCGGCCTAAAAAGTAACTATGGTGCTCAAATGCAGCATCTTGTGGCACCTCTAATTACCGGCATGTCTGAACCTCGTCATACATCTAATAAATACCAAAGACCCATTGGGCAGTAAAGGTTCTGGCATCTGACACTTAAATGACGGGGATTAGCCTGAACTTGGAGACCTTAAGGAGGCAGCAGTTGGTTGGGAAGTGGATTTTTCCATCAGATATTCTCTACATGACACCCGTGTTTAACTACTTCCAGTCCGGGCCAACTCTGATATTCCTCTCCTACACGTAAAAAAACATGATTTTTTTTTAAACTAGAAAACAACGTATATATTTAGCAGAGGTCCTAGAGAATTAAATTGAGGGCGTTGAGTATTTTTATGTCACACGATATTTGCGCAGCGTTTTTTCAAATGCTAATTTTTTGGGGGAAAATACACTTTAATGTATTTTAATGCAAAAAAACACAATACAATACACAATTGTTTGGTAAAATATAAAATGATGATATCAGGCCATGTAAACAAATACCAGACATGTCCCACTTTAAAATTGCATCTGCCCATGGAATGGCGATAAATTACGGTACCTAAAAATCTCCATAGGTAACGCTTACCTATGCGACTTGGGACTGCAAAGTCACATGACAAGTTGTACCACATGATTTCCAATGAGTTCCAGTCATATCTGTGCGACTTCATAGTCCCTGCACTACTTTGATCCGACTTTGATGCGACTTGAGGTCCACAGATCTCAAGATTAGACAGGCATTGCTTCAAGTTGCATCAAAATCGTGGCAAAATCACGCAACTTTCAGGTCGCACAAGTGTGAAAGAGGCCTTAGAGCAGTGTTTCTAAACTCCAGTCCTCACGGCACCCCAACAGGTTATGTTTTTAGGCTTTCCATCATTTTGCACAGGTGATTTGAACAGTTTCACTGCCTTAGTAATTACCATAGTCGTTTCATGTGAGGGAAATCCTGAAAACATGACCCGTTGGGTCGCCTTGAGGACTTGAGGAGTTGAGAAACACTGCCTTAGGGGTATATTTACTAAGGATGAGCTCCGGCGTGTTCGCACACTCCACGTGCAGAGCCCGCCAGGAAGTCAGCACTGCACTAATCACAGGCAGTGAGGCATTTCTCAATCTCTGCAACTGTGCATCGGGAAATGTCTCACTGCTTGTGATTAGCGCTCCACAGTGCCGACTTCCTGGCGGGCTCTGCACGTAGAGTGTGCGAACATGCCGGAGCTCATCCTTAATATTTACTAAAGGCAAATCCACTTTGTACTACAAGTACACTGCAAGTGCACTTGGAAGTGCAGTCACTGTAGATCTGAGGGGGACATGCAAGGAAAATAAAAAAACAGCACTTTTGCTTGTACATGATTAGATGATAAAATCAGCAGAGCTTCCCCTCAAATCTAAAGCGACTGCACTTCCAAATGCACTTGCAGTGCCAAGTGGATTTGCCTTTAGTAAATCAACCCCTTAGAGTCAAGGAGGTCTGGCACTAAAATTCTTGCTCTCGCGCTGACGTTCACAGCGATACCTCACACGTGTGGTGCGATCGCTGTTTACATATGCGTGCGAGACCTAGGGGCGCATTCGCATTTGCGCGTGAGAACTTTACATTTTACGTTTGTATTTTTTTAACACTGTAGTTTAATCAACCTTATTGCTATTACAAAGGATAAACAACATCCCTTGTAATAGCATAGGCCATGACAGGTCCTCTTTGTGGAGAGATCTGGGGTCCAAGATCACTCTTTGGCCCCCAATACAGCCAATCAGATACAGATCGGTCTGATTTACTGGCTGTTAATGGTCAGTGAGGATGGGCTCAGGCGTATTCGCAATCAGCACGTGCAGAGCCCGCCAGGAAGTCGGCACTGCACAGCGCTAATCGCAGGCAGTGAGACATTGTCCCAATCTCTGCAGCCATGCATCGGGACAATGTGCTGTTTGCGAACATGCCTGAGCTCATCCTTAATGGTCAGGTAAACAAGGAACAGAAACAGGAAGTGATGGCATCCTCGTCACTTCATGTTTGACATCACAAAGTGGGAGGAACAACATCTGTTCCTCTCACTGTGTGCCCAGAGCTGGATATCGCCAGGAGAGCCCGGTAAAGGCAACATCTCGTTAGCCGCTCAGATTACTTTTATTTTGTACAGAAATGCCGGCCCTAAAGAATAGAGAGATATCACCCTTCTGGTCCAAGGAGGTTTATAAACATATGGCAGACGGAAAGTGGTTAAGGGGAACCTATACAGCTGACTTGTTCCCCTCACTGCTGAAGCTTCCATTCAGCGCTGCAAGTGTCTTACAGAAAATGCTGCTAGATTCAGGGATGAACCCGGCAGTGACAGCTGCACTTTAAATGACACCATGTCTGGGAGCTTGGCAGCAGAGGTCATCACAGGAGTCTCGTTTCAGACAAGGAACACCAATCCTGAAAAACCCAATCTAAGACCAGAGTACATATTCAACAGTTAAAGGACAGTAGCCTCTGGTCTAAGGACACAACAAGGTAAATAAATAGGTTACAATCATCACTGCCATTAGATGCCATGAAATAACTTTTTTTAGAGTTACAATCCTCCGATTGTAGTTCTGTTTAGAATTGTCTGGCCAGTAGAAGTCCAAGTCTGTGTTTAGTCCTCTCATTTCATCGCTCACTCCCGCTCCGGTATTCATGTGGGATACAAGATGCAGGCTGCGTATCACGTTTGTTTACAGCCAGTCAGCACCACTCGGAATTTTTTTGTTTTTTAAATAGCCGGGTTTACTGACCCAAAGCATATCAAGTTAGCAGTTAGTGAATACACCAACTCATACGCTGCACATTGGCCAAATTTTGTTTTGATTCTACAGGCAAATTGTATTCAAAGGTTCAGAACCCCAAGCATTCCCTCTTTAGATGTGCTGGTGTCTGATCAATAGCCTACAGACACAAAATTACCTTTTCCTGGACCAGTACCAGCAGACTTGCTTTGTGCTTGAGCCGAGCCGCTGTATCCTCCTTTGCTGTAATCTGCAGCTGTCGTCCCCTGGGCTAGGTCATCGTAGCCTATGGGAAAAGAGACTAAATCACATACACATGAAGTGAACCAATCAGTGAAGACAGGGAGGTTAGAGGGAGCTGACCAATAGATAGTTACCTGCACCGTAGCTGTGTTGCCCATACCCTCCGGCCTGCTGGAAGGGAGTGGACGCCGTGTTTAAGTTTACTCCGTGGGTTTTGGCTGATGCAGGAGGTACCTGGGTAAGATACAATAAAACAACGCAATAAATTGGGGGGGATGCTTATAGAGAAAAGGAGGAAATAACACAGCTTTCTTCTCATGATGTAAAACCAACCTATCAGTGCTCTTAAAAAATACACGCAATTTATTTTACCCATCAGATTACCTGTTTAGACCACAAAGGAACCACATATGCTTTTTCTATAGCAAGTACCCTTTAACCGCCTGACTACCTGGGATCAGCGGATACCGACAAATTACCGTATTTATCGGCGTATAAAAACGCACAGGCATTTTCAGTGGGAAGTTTCAGGAAAAAAACTTCAATTTTAAATAAGGAACTTTGAAGCAAAATAAGGGTCAGTGCCCATCTGCAGCCTCACAAGTGCCATCAATGCAGCCTAATCAATGCCCATCTGCAGCCTCACCATTGTCATCAGTGCAGCCTAATCAATGCCCATCTGCAGCCTCACCATTACCAACAATGCAGCCTAATCAATGCCCATCTGCAGCCTCACCATTACCATCAATGCAGCCTAATCAATGCCCATCTGCAGCCTCACCATTGTCATCAGTGCAGCCTAATCAATGCCCATCTGCAGCCTCACCATTACCATCAATGCAGCCTAATCAATGCCCATCTGCAGCCTCACCATTGTCATCAGTGCAGCCTAATCAATGCCCATCTGCAGCCTCACCATTACCATCAATGCAGCCTAATCAATGCCCATCTGCAGCCTCACCATTGTCATCAGTGCAGCCTAATCAATGCCCATCTGCAGCCTCACCATTACCATCAATGCAGCCTAATCAATGCCCATCTGCAGCCTCACCATTGTCATCAATGCAGCCTTACCATTGTCATCAGTGCAGCCTGATCGATGCCCATCTGGAGCCTAGAGGGGACAGGGAGGGGGGCGGGACGAGCAACAACAGATTACATACAGTGAGAATCTCCTATGATACACAGAACAGTGGTCCAATGGCGGCCCAGGAGACGGGACTTCCTATTACAGAGGCCACCAAATAAACAGGAGAATCTCATTGTATGTAATCTGAAGGCACTCGTCCCTCCCCCCTCCCTGTCCCCTTCAAGGCAGCTAAAATTGAAGTATTGGCGTATAACACGCACGTGCTATTTGAACCTGATTTTCATGGTGAAAAAGTGAGTGTTATAGGCCAATACAGTATTTATGGCTGGGACCTGCTGATTGGCTGAGCAAATCACAAGCAAGAGTCCTGTGTTGCTAAACACCACAAGGCTCTCTATAAAGAGCAGCGATGATGTGGCTGTTTTAATTTACTCCCTGCTTTGCAAGGAGAAAATAAATCACATCACTTAGTAAAAGCAGCAACTACTACACACATTACATTTGTTAGGCACACAGTTAATCTTGATTGCCTCTAGATGTTAACCCCTTCCCAGCCAGTGTCATTGGTACAGTGACAGTGTATAGTATTAGCACTGATCACTGTATTGGTGTCACTGGTGATGTCCATGTCATTTAGTCAGTTTCCAAATTTTTTCGTCAGGTAGTGTCAGATTGCGTGCTGGATTATCAGTCTCACTGATCATTGCCATTACAGTATGAAAAGAAAAAAATCTCAGTGTATATATTTCATTGTTTGGTTTACATAAAAGTTATAGCCTCTACAAATAATATACATACACTTATTGGGAAAAAACTATTTTTTTACAAAGACATGCATCACATTTTGACCTAGTGTTATGAAGGAATTAGATTTTTAACATTTTTTTTTATTGGATATGATTTATAGCACAAAGTATAAAATCTTGGGTAAAAAAAAAAAAAAAAAAAATATCAATTTCATTTGGGTACAGCATTGCATGACCGCACAATTACCAGTTAAAGTAGCGCAGTGCTAAATAGCAAAAAAAAAAAAAAAAAAATAGCCTGGTCATGAAGGGGGTAAAAGCTTCCACAGATGAAGTGGTTAACCACTTCTAACCCCCGGCCTATAGCAAAATGACAACCAGACGGTGGTTCCGTTATCCTGACTGAACATCATATGACATCTTTCAGGATACCGAGCCCCCGCTCAGCGATTGCTGTTGTGGTGTGTCAGTCTGACACACTGCAACTCCGATCTAGGTAAAGAGCCTCTCACCATGTGATCAGCTGTGTCCAATCACAGCTGATCACGGTGTAAACAGGAAAAGCCGTGTAACCATCACTAGTGCCTGCCCATCACTAATGCCTGCCAGGGCCTGCCCATCAGTTCCGCCTATCATTGCCCATCTGTGCCGCCTATCAGTGCCCATTCTTGTCTCCTATCAGTGCCACCCACAAGTACCCATCAGTGCAGCTTTCAGTGGCCATCAGTGTCGCTTATCAGTGCCACCTATGAGTGCCCATCAGTGCTGCATATCAGGGCCAACTATCAGTGCCCATTAGTGCTGCAAATTAGTGTCCATCAGTGCCGCCTTATCAGTGCAGCATCATCAGTGCACACCAGTTAAGGAGAAAACGTACTTATTTACAAAATTTTATAGCAAACAAGAAAAAAATTTACAAAATTTTTGGTCTTTTTATTTGTTTAGCAAAAAATAAAACCCACAGAGGTGATCAAATACCAAAAAAAAGCTCTATTTGTGGGAACACTTACAAAGCGACAGTGCTGAAAGCAGAAAACTGGCTTGGGCAGGAAGTTCCTGGTATTGAAGTGGTTAAAGAAGTAGGGCCAAATTGTTTTTACCCTACTTCTCCTATGGACCACACGAGTGCACTCCGCTCTGTACTCCTGACACCAGGCTAAAGCCCGCTGTCAGCTGATGCAACTGAACCAGTCCTGGCTCTGAAGAGATCCCAACTTTAATGTTGGGATCCACCTAGGTGACTGACTGGCAGCTGGCCCAGCTTCTCAGTGGGCCGCTGAGAGGCTCAACCAGCCGCTCCTGCCTCCTGCATAGCCTAGTGCTCCAGTGAGTGCTGGAAGTGCAGAGTGGAGATTCGGTGACTGACAGTCACAACTCTGCTCACTGAAGACTGAGCGATCCGGCAGTTTATCGCTTGGTTGTTGATCTTAGAGGTGGCAAGGGACAAATGCCGCATCCACCTAGGTAAGCATGAATGTTTTTTCAAGATTTACTCTTTTAATACATCATTAGGCGTGTTCTTTTAAATGCAAAGCAGTGTATCTGAAATTGATCAGGTATCAGCCTCTTGCACATTGTACAGCACAGATCAGACTGGGGGAGGAAGAAGCAGCACAAGGAGCCAAATAGTTTTGCCTCAGTGCTCATATACTAACAGGGAACATGCTGATAGGAGAAGAGAGCAGAGTAACAGACATGAAACCCTCAGTCTCTTGATAATGCTTCACAAAAAATTGGGTCTCTTGCACCCATATGTGTATTCACCTGTTGGACTTGAGTTCAGCCTGCAGTAAGTGACCTGCCTATGAATTTGTGTTCCTGGAGCATGAACCATCGATAGTTTTGCTGATTGCTATTCTGCTGTCTAATGAGTGTCTTAATGGCCAGTAATGGCAGTGAGCGGAGCTTAGCCATGAATTTATGCAAAGGTAAAAGTAACAAAGTGAAACTAAATCATAAAAAGGTGCATAGGAGCTCATCTAAAATCTACAAAAAAATACAGCGCTTATGCTAAATACAAAATATACAAAAAAAAAAAATACAGTTGTGCTCATAAGTTTACATACCCTGGCAGAATTTATGATTTCTTGGCCATTTTTCAGAGAATATGAATGAGAACACAAAAACTTTTCTTTCACTCATGGTTAGAGTCGGTTCACACTGAGGCAGCACGACTTGCAGCGCGACTGCCTCAGACGACTTGAACACGACTGCAGCAGTAACTTGCAAAACTACTTCTATAAAGAAGTCAATGTAAGTCGCCCCCAAAGTAGTACAGGAACCTTTTTCTAAGTCGGGGTGACTTGCGTCGCTCTGATTAGAACGGTTCCATTGTACAGAGCGGGGCGCTACTTGTCAGGCGGCTAGGTCGCCTGATTATTATCAATCAACTGTGTTTACTCTTTTTAAATCATAACAAACTACCCAAATAACCCTGATCAAAAGTTTACATACCCCAGTTCTTAATACTGTGTATTGCCCCCTTTAACATCAATGACAGCTTGAAGTCTTTTGTGGTATTTGTGGATGAGGCTCTTTATCTTCTCAGATGGTAAAGCTGCCCATTCCTCTTGGCAAAGAGCCTCCAGTTCCTGGAAATTCTTGGGCTGTCTTGCATGAACAGCATGTTTGAGATCTCCCCAGATTGGCTCAATGATATTGAGGTCAGGAGACTGAGATGGCTACTCCAGAACCTTCACTTTATTCTGCTGTAGCCAATGACAGGTGGACTTGGCCTTGTGTTTTGGATCATTGTCATGTTGGAATGTCCAAGTACGTCCCATGCGCAGCTTGCTGGCTGATGAATGCAAATGTTCCTCCAGTATTTTTTGATAACATACTGCATTCATCTTGTCATCAATTTTGACCAAATTTACTGTGGCTTTGTAGCTCACACATCCCCAAAACATCAGCGATCCACCTCCATGTTTCACAGTAGGAATGGTGGACATTTCATCATAGGCCTTGTGGACTTCTCTCCAAATGTAGCATTTATGGTTGTGGCCAAAAAGCTCAATTGTAATCTCATCACTCCAAATGACTTTGTGTCAGAAGGTTTGAGGCTTGTCTCTGTGCTGTTTGGCGTATTGTAAGTGGGATACTTTGTGGCGTTTGCGTAGTAATGGCTTTCTTCTGGCAACTCGACCATGCAGCCCATCTTTATTCAAGAGCCTCCTTATTGTGCATCTTGAAACAGCCACACCACATGTTTTCAGAGAGTCCTGTATTTCACCTGAAGATATTTGTGGGTTTTTCTTTGTATCCCAAACTATTTTCTTGGCAGTTGTGGCTGAAATTTTAGTTGGTCTACCTGACCGTGGTTTGGTTTCAACAGAACCCCTAATTTTCCACTTCTTGGAGTTTATAAACTGCTGATTGGCATTCTCATTTCCTTGGATATCTTTTTATATCCCTTTCCTGTTTTATACAGTTCACCTTTTGACAAAGGTGAATCCTTTGACAATTCTTTTGCTTTCCCCATGACTCAGAATCCAGAAACGTCAGTGCAGTACTGGGTGAAAGATGTAAGGGTCTGTCAGGAGTCGAGAAACTCACTGAACTCTTATACACACACACACTAATTACAAGCAAACAGATCACCTTTAATAGCCATTCAAACCCCTTTGTGTCAACTTGTGTACATGTTATCAGGCCAAAATCACCAGGGTATATAAACTTTTGATTAGGGTTATTTGGGTAGTTTCTGTTGTGATGATTTTAAAAAAATAAACACAGTTGATTGATAATAAATGGCTTCAGCCAAACACTAAAACTGAACGAAAGAAAAGTTTGTGTTTTTTTTATATTCTCAGAAAAATGGTCAAGACATCAAATTTTGCCACAGTATGTAAACTTATGAGCACAACTGTATATAAAGAGCTGCAACAAATATAACTAGAGGGCCCATGCTTTGTGTTAAGAGTACATTTTAACCTTTGTGTAGGTGGCTTTTACAAGGTGGAGGATTCCCTTTTGAACCTACATTCACTAGCACTCCTATGATGGGTTTGTTTCGTTTGTTCCTTAGCCTTCTGGCTTTTTGATTTCACCCATTGTGCTTTTGGACTTGAGAGATTTGAATTTGTACACTTTTGCACATTTTTGATACGTCAATATATATTTGATTTGATTTTCTGAGCGCAACTTATTTAATTCTTTTTCATAGGAGCTCATCTTACTAATAAAGCGAATAGGAAGAATTTTGTGGTTGTTTGCTCCTGGGCAGGTCCCTGTAATTAAGCATTTTCACTTCCACAGAGCAAAGAATACTTACAAACATGGTGGGGCCATACTGGAAAGCGCTCGGTACACCTGGCATCCCGGCGTAGTAAGGTAAGCCTGTGTAGCTATAGCCGGGCGGCAGGGTTGGGTTTAGGAACGGCTGCTGAGCTGTATGGTGAGTCTGTGTCTGATTCTGCTGTGGTTGTGCCAACGTCGTGGCAGGGGCCGGAGACGCAGAATCGGCACGGCCAAACTTTGCTACATCACCTGAGACAGGGAAAAGGTTAATAACTAAAAATTCAAACAACTCTGTTTACTACCCATATATAGCAAAATATACTATACTGTACTCAGATTTTGTAAAGGAAACCTGTCAAACAAGGTGTCTGCAACTGTGAACCTCTGATTCTGAAAATTCCAGTTGCCTGGCTGTCAAGATACCCGTCCAAATACAACATTTTGAGTCACTAAACAGGAACAAGTATGCAGATGGAGACCTATAACTGTGCTGATGTTCATTATGTGTTTACTGCAAACTTCTGCTTCAACACCACAAAGGTCGTCTTTTGCATCCGCAGCGTCATCGCAGGCTGTGAGGCAGGACACTGGACCATCTGAGGTTAGACACCTTT